>CM051494.1:779054-835506 GCA_028031935.1 Paedocypris micromegethes
CTCAAATCTTTTTTATAGTGGTGACTTTTTACTTGTATTGGAGTAACTTATACAGTACGTATCTGTACTTTTACTTAAGTATGGTTGTCTGGTACTCTTTACAACTCTGCTCATGTAAATGGCCATGCAGTGCATCTGCAGGATTCAAGGCACGTCATGCTTGTTTCTTTCTGCAGCTGCTGCCACCGCAGGATGCGTTTGTGGAGGTGGTGGTGTCACGAGTGGAAGCCGCTCATTATCTCTTTGTCCAGCAGCACAAACATCCATCGTTCCAGGCCTTGTCTGTTCTCGTGCAGCACATGCAGCTCTGCTACTCCCAGCCGGGTTGTCCTGGCCTACCCACACCATTAGAAGGTGCGATAGCTTATATCTACCATGACTCCATGAGTGCCTTGAATTAGGCAAGACATTAAAATGACATGAGTTGGCACAGTTTGAAAGCGGAAATAATTGATAATATATTGTTTATATTGACGTGTGTATGTGTTTGTCAGCTGGTGTGGTCTGTGCTGCACCAGTAACAGGACTTGGGTGGCAGAGGGCTCAGGTCGTTCAGTACCACGCTGAGTCCAACATGGCTCGCATTCGATACGTGGACCGTGGAGGTTATGAGGACGTCAACAGCGCCATCCTCAGGCAGATCAGGTCCCTTCAGGTCAAACTTGATGTGGAGAAGCTGGTCTCATTTCAGGGATTCATTGTTTCTACTTCAGGTCAGACTTTGTGGCGTTGCCTTTCCAGGCAGCTGAGGTTTTGTTGGACAACATCACACCATTGCCAGGTAAAACACAAAAATGCCCTTGTGTTCTACTTATCCATAATCGACTGTATTGTAGTCAAACTGGAGGATGAATTAATGACTTGTGAAACATTCTATCTAATAGGAGAGACAGACTTTCCTTTTGTGGCCAAAACCGCACTGGAGGAATGGACTGCAAACGTGGCATTGATCCTGAAGGTTGCGTTGATATGCGCCGTGTGTCTGGATTGAACGAATGTGACATTGCGTTTTCCTGCTTAGGTAAGTGGAAGTCACAACGGCTTGCCTCTGGTTCACCTGTGGAAGCAGACCGGAGATGAGGTGTGTGATTATGATGATGATTGGGTTGACCAATGTGTTTTGTAGTGTGTTCTACGTCCTCAGCAGTGCTGTGAAAAGTAGTTATAGTCGTTACTCAAGTAGGTAATCAAGATGAACTACTTGAAGTGTAAATTGTGTTCAACTTTTGATGAGAAGTGTAAACTTGAGTTAATGCACGAGAAAAATGCCATTTAAAATGAACACAGAATATGCATCAAAGATTTACCAACATGCTTTGTTCAGTTGCAAAAGCAGCTGGTTCTCAAAATTCTTTGAGCCATTTCACTCGCTGAGGTGTGATGAAACGCGTACAAACCAGAAGGGTATCTGAGTGATATGTATTATTTCTCATCCAACCACAATCCAGTATACCGTAACCAGATGGCGCAATTTTATCTGAATGTTTTTTTTTTTATCTTCGTTGACAACACGGAAATAAAACGAACAGATAAATGCATAAGGAGTCCAAGTAAAACGTAGGCAACAATCTAATTACTCAAGGAGAATGTTGGCCCATTTACACTTTTCTTGAGTAAAGTAGTTTTTACTCTGTTACTTGACACCTCTGGTCCTCAGGTTCTGCTGCTGAACCGCTTGCTGGCTGATCAAGGTTTCTGCTCCTGGTTTGACCCGCGATGACCAAGATACACACTTTCCTTTCCTCCTTTCAGTGTGATTTGTGAATTCTTGTTATTTTGAGATTTGTCTTTTTGAGATTTGTCTGGTTAATTATTTTCATTTTGAATGTTATCCCTCCAAAATACAGCAAAGGTTAAATCTGGAAAAAAAAAGCTGAAAAAAATTCCATTTGGAAAGATTGTGCTCTGCTCTGTGTTTTGATATGCAAGTGTTGTATTAATATTTTTTGGACTCTGAAAAAGCTTTTGCTGTTTCGAAATGGTTGATTTATTTTGTGTTTTTGTCTGTACGTTTTTGCATTTCGCTGCTGAAGTAAATGTTTGTGAATAAGCATCTAATGCTCTCCTTCTACTCAACGTTTTACTAGTCTTTACAGGAACGCGAGGAAAATGATGCCGACGGATGTTCCGAGTACATTTCTGACCAACGGATGTCGCTCATTGTTAAGATTTGGAAGAAAAAAAAAAAAAAAAAAAGATCTTCATTTCCGTAAGAAACTGCGTCCTACGCCCGTAGCATTACGACGAAACCCATTAGGAAAGTTCGGTAGCCATAGCAGCAAAAAACAGTGGCTCGCGTCAGGAGATAACGTATAAAATATAGATGATTTGTCAATGATCACCAGAAGTGTTTCCTGTGACTGCCCCGAACACAACCAAACCAATTTCAGATTAATCTATAACTCGTCTCATCAGTAATTTATTAGTTGATTCAGTTTAATAGATACTTTGTAAAAAATCTGTGCATATTTGAAGAAATAAAAAAAAAACGTGTTCACGACAGTTTTGTTCCTAATGATGGCGCCCCTTGTAAATGTATAAGTGTATAATTTCCTGTCGGTTTTTTTCTCTTGAGTTCAGTTTTGTTTTTGTTTTTTGATACATTGTTTCACCTACACTGTTTAAAACATTTACTGTGATTGAAATATCATGCCAGGACTTTTATTTTGTGTTGTCCGGTGACGTGACGCGACTCCCGAACATCCAAAGCTAATAATCCTGAACGACGGCGTTGTTTCACAGGCACCAGCGATCTGACTGTCTTTCTTTTCCTCGCCGTTCTTTTGTCTCTCATCCCCACCTTTCCGGACTGCAGGATAGAGGAAATCGATTAGACGAGTGCAGGGTTTAACTTTCCCCACGTGTTTTGTTTTGCTTAGTTTGGATTCAGTTTTCAGCGCTTTCATTCTGAGGCGGTAACGTCGATCCTAAACTAACTTTTTATTCCAAGCGTTGAACTAATATTTAGTTCAGTTTTCTGTTTAAGCGTTTTTTTCAAACCCATAAGTTATGTTTCGATACTGCACGACTCTAAACAATTGCGGGACCGTTTCTATTTGAGACCGAGAAACCTCGAGAATTTTCAGGAGGTTTACAGTAAACGCGCACATCTGATCCAACGCAAAAGCATTAATCAAACACGGAACTTTTGCTGGTAAGAGAACCGAACACCAGCCACAGCGGATGTGTTTTAGTTCTGGTTCGTGAGCGCGAGGTTCGGTTCTGGATGCGGAAGGGAAAGTAAACATGCTCGAGAACTGACGACTGTCATGTCTGTCTCCGGGATGGTGGACTGGCCGTGGCTCTGCATGGTCACTCTGTTTCTGGCTTCCCTCGTCACTCTGACCGTATATCTGGTGCTATACTTTTCCAACGGGCCGGTGGAGGAATCTCCTCGGTGTTCTGTGGAGTCCGAGGAAGCGGATGGGATTTTGTGCTGGGTGCTCGGTCTGAAGAGCTGGAAGAGTCAATGGAGAAGAGCCTGGTTCAGGAGTCTCAACCAGGAAGCTGGAGGATCAAAGGTGGGTGGAATTCACGATCTGTTATGCATACTGGAAAACATTCAATGGGAATCTGTTGCTCGTGACAGAGTGGGTTCCTGCTGACGTTTGAAGAGGACACACTCCAGTCATCCGAGCTGAGTGTCAAACGTATCTCCAGCTTCACAAAAACATCCGGGCGGAAGGTGAGCTGCACAAACACAAACCTGTATGTTGAGATTTCATCTCAATTAGTGCGTGCAAATAGGTCTCCGTGGTTTGTGTCCAAAGTCAACTGTGGGATAAAATCCAAGTCAATGTTGAACAGGAGAGGGGTGGGGGGTTTATATTTGGGGGGAAAAAGAAAGGTTTACCATCAAAAGATGAATAGAAATAAAACAAAAAGGTATTGTTGACTCTAAGTCAATACAGAAATTGGAGTTTTCAAAGTATGAACAGTAAAGTGTTAGTTTCTCTTTTGTATTTCTCACTTCATGTTGAAACTTGAGTGATTTACAGTCAAACACTGAAAGTAATTTTGCTCAAAGGAGAATCTGCTTGTTTTCTCTCTGCTTGCTAGAACATCCTCTGTCATGTGATTGGAAGTAAGCTGCAGTTCTCTCTCGGTGCTTTACCACGCTCGGCGTCTTCAGAAAACCCCTGGAGATACAGCGTGATAGTCTCTCCTCTTCATCTGCAGGTAGAAACAAAGGCGCCGTTTATTTTGCCGTTTGTTGTTGACACGATTATGATTGGTCCGGATCGGAAGCCCGAGGAAGCCTTTGATTTACAATCAACAAATAAGTCATTCTTTAAACGCTTCCTAGAAAACTTTTTTTTTTCCTAGTTTTCTTTTTTTTTTTTCTACTTTTACAAACATTTGTGAGGCAAAACATTACTGTGTGTAATAAATGAGAATCCGCAATCTGACACGTGTTTCCCCTGTTCTGTGCTTTCTCAGAAAGTCAGACATGAGTTTTGTCATGAGAGCTGTTTAGTCCCGAGGCCTCCTTTGGGTTGTCCTTCATAGCTTAAGTGAGAAATTTGCCATGAATCCTTTTATTTCCCTCCGTATCATCTTGATTGAAGTCATTTTTCTATAATAATTGGAAATAAAGGTTTCAAATTATGCTGTATGATATAATCAAGTTTAGCGTTGTGCTACGTGAGTGTCAGTGTGGCCACTAGGGGCAATGTCAGAAATTGTGATCACAGTTTAACCATCCAGTGAATTCACCCAAAACCTGGAGCAGTGAACGGCCTTAAATAGTAATGTCAGGGGGCTGGTATTTTCAGTTCAGTGTCTTGCGGATCAGTGTCTTGCTCAAGGATGCAACCGTAGGGGGATTCAAACCTGCAACCTCTTGCCACTGGACCTCTCTGGTTCTCCCCAAGAGCTCTGATTTCCTTCTACAGTTCAAAAACATGTGTCCCACTCTGTGATTGGTCGGCCACCAATCCAACATGTGTATTCCAGGCCTTTGACTGGAGTTGCTGAGATTAACTCCAGCTTCTCAGGACGCAGAAATGGAGAATGCCATGTTGTTCGTCATATAAGAAACGAGTGTTGATGTTCGTCAGAGACCCAAAAGGCCTCCCGGTGCAGACATTAAGAGCGAAGAATATGCGGCGCACACTTGCCCTTGATTAAGACCTTTGTTTGATGAATGCAGCTTTTCAGTGCTTTTGATTTATGCCGCGTGACTCACTATCCTGTTTTATTTGCTGGGGAATCAGATTAAGTGCTTTAGCGCTGGCTCCGTGTCCTGCCTTCAGTTTTAATCACCGATAATATAGGATCATGCACTTTCATCGGTACATCCTGCCCGGAATCCTTCATGGAAAAGCACAGACTATTTCTTCTTGATAAAACGTGTTTTCGCGCATCGCTCTGGAGTGTGTTGGGAAGGCATTCTGTGTGAGGGCTCACCCAGGCTTTGCTTAATTAAATTACTGCTATTTATAAACCAATCGTTTGCTCCTCATTGTCCCGCTGATCATGTTCGAGTCACATGTTCTCGTTGTCAGCTTGTCATCAAGAGCTCATGTTTCCTTCTTGTAATCCACTTACGTGGATTGCACGTATTTTTAATACGTTTGTAGTTCATCTCAAGCACATCCTTGTCTTCAAGAGAAGTGTTACACAATATTTTTGGTTGAATGGCTGTCTACATGCAAACCTCTCGACTTCTGTACCTGTTCTTGCCTTTTAATATTGTCTTTTTTGCCTTTTATAAGAACGTTTGTTCTTCTTGAAGATTTTCAGAGAGTGACTGAGATTTGAGGTCCTCAAATCTTGGACCATATTGATATGATGCCATCTCCCTTTGACTGGAGTGATGAGGCCATCAAGTCGGCTCTTGGCACGTTCAAGATACCGGCCTGAGACGATTCAAGACTTTTGACATGGAACTTTATTTTGCTGGAAGTGCCTTTCACTTAAGCCAAATAGGCTAAACCGTTGCCGTGAAGGGATTGACCGGGCCAAACATTACTCGAGCAGGCTACGATGCTTTTTGTTCTTGCCCCAAGAACTTCATACACCATTACGTCAAACCGAAATTGAGGAGAAAAGTCGGGATTGCTCCATGCTTTCATGTTCTTGGCCTACAATCCTTACACCAGATGCCGCAGAAGTCCATCTGCTTCATGTTCCAGGTGTTGAAATCAGAAACTCGCTAGATGTTTTTGGCTTTTTGGACCTTCCTTTGTGATTTTTCTAGTGAAGGTTGTGTGTAGAAATACCAGCAGTTTTTCACCCCGTCAATGGGAGAGATCAGACTGCACTGTTTTCTAGATGTTTGGTCTGGTCTGCTCTGTTACTGGAAAGCTCTCGCTGCTGTTGGAACAGCTTTGTCGGCCGCGTCGCGTACATTACGGCCTTCTGTTGTTGTTCTAGAGGTCAATGAACCCTGCCAGGCCCTGTGGAACCACACGTTACTCGGACTGATGGGTTCAGTTGATGGTGGGGTTACTAGAACCGTAAGCAAATAACTTCTGGAGCCTGAAGCGTGTTCCTATTCAAGTGCTTTAATAAATCAGGTAGTGAGCAGATTTGTGATTACAGGTGCTCTAATAGTCACTCTGTTTATTAAGAGTCTCTGTTAATGTCGCACAGTTCTGACTGAATTATGGAGTTGTTCTCCTGTCGTCTCCTTTAATGTAGTGGAAGTGTAATAAACGTCTTAATGTTTGTTCAGCTCAACAAACCCTGTCTGTTTTACTTCAAAGTAATCTCCTGTTTGTCCATGCCTGCAAACAGTCCCACGGAATTAAGATTCAGTTACTAGAATGAAGTTTTTCGTGTAAAAAAAAAAAAAAAAAACACACATTTTAGTTTCATAAAAACAACCATTTATGATGACGAGTAAATGTTTTCTCATTTTAGCTATTCAATATAAAGCGCAATTTAGCATTGAATGCTTCGCGGGTTAAATCATTAAAATTGCGTCAAGGCCTTTATTATGGAAATGTTTCTGTCTTAGGCTTTGGAATGCACATACCATGTGTAAACTAGTCTCCACTCTGTGTGTGTGTGTTTGTCTGTGTGTGTGTGTGTGTGTGCGCAGCTCTCCCTGCAGATGACGGAGCTGAACGAGGAGCTGGAGGTGTCCTGGACACTGCAGCACGTGGACCCGCAGGATGTGCAACTGATGCCAAGCTTTGCACAGGTACCAGGGCGACATGTTGGTGATGTTCACGGAATTGTAATCGCCGCTTTACATTGTGTGTGGCTGTGTTTCAGGGCGAGTGTGACGCCGTGACCGAGTCTGCGGTGAGAGACGAACTCAGACAGGTCTTGACTGGAACTCGAGCGTCCGTGACGCTAAGCAGTCGCCCTGCAGAAGCTGAAGAAGTCAAAGTACTACACCTCGCTAACCTCTATGAGCTATTTTATACTTCTTGTTGTTGTATACTACCGTATTTTCTGGATTATAAGGCGCACCTTTATATAAGCCGCATCTGCTCAATGAACGATTTTGAATTGTAAATGTACATGTATGCGACTAAATAGATCCTTTCCTAACCTGCATTTTAACACGGCAGGAGCTTTGCTGATTAAAATGGGACATAAAAAAAGAGAAAATAAACTGTATCTACCGTATTTATCTTCATTATCAAAAAAGCTGCAGAATAGCCGCACCTTTGTATAACCCGCATTGTTTAAAACCTATGAAAAAAGTAGCGGCTTATATTCCAGAAAATACGGTATATTACTCTCAAGTTCTGTGTCCCAAATAAGGGAAACTCTCTAATAAGTGAACAGTATTAGGCATTGTCTTTGTTCTTCAGGATTTGGTCAGAATACGCATCTGGTCTAATGACCAGGATCAACTGTATATTTAATGAGCTATTGACAAAGGAGTCGTGAATTTGAAATGAAACGCCTTCTCTGCAATGGGTGACGTGCAGTACTAGAAAGGTAGCGGTATTTATTACCCGCTGCGCTGAGATTACAGACTCGGTATGTGCTGTAGATGAGACAGTTGGGACTTTGCTCTGCACAGAACACTGCTTCTGATAGTCCAGATCATTTATTATCATATGCCGCACTTTGATGTACGTGTGTGTGTGTGTGTGTGTGACGATGTGTGTGCGTCTAGTTATAGCTATACAACATTTTTAAAGCATCATCCCAATAGTATCGTATTTTCCGGACTATAAGCCGCTACTTTTTTTTATATGTTTTGAACCATGCGGCTTATACAAAGGTGCGGCTATTCTGCTGATTTTTTTACCGCTAGGGGCGCTTATAGCTGATATAATTTTTATAAGTTTTAATCAGCAAAGTTGCTGGTGTTAAAATACAGGTTAGGAAAGGATCTGTTTAGTTACATACATGTACATTTACAATTCAAAATCGTCCTGTTCCTGTAGTAAATACAGTGAACCCTCGTTTATTGTGGTAGTTCGACCGCGATAGGTGAAAATCCGCATTTACGTATTTATTTAACACTTATTCAGACTTTACTTTAATAAAGAATACTATGTGAAAAAAAATGTAATGTTAACAAACACATCAGTACAAACATCACAGGAACAGATGTCTAGTAATAATGGCAAGTAAGTGTTACATACTTGACATAACATAAACAAATGAAAGATTGTTAAGCAGATACAGTACAACGGAACAAATGTCAAGCAATAAAACAGTGTTTTATTGTTTTATGTACCACGTTAAAACCGAAAAATTATCATGCTACCAATACTATAAAATTTCATACATTCATTCATTTAACGAATGCAAGCAAAAAAAAAAGTGCGCAGACCTCGTGGTCGTGCACGAATATTTCGATATTTCTTTTATTATTTATGCATACCTAACTGAAAGAAAAAAAATCGAATCCAAAAACATACATATCTGTGGCTTGCAAAACTCTCCAGGTTTGACTGAAACTCTTGTTCCCTGTCAGGTAATGTTGTCTCCAGTAGTGTCAAGTGAACAACTGGAAAGGGAACTTTTTTTAATATAGTGGATGGGACTTGTATGCAGGTGCAGCTTGTATGTGTTTTTTTTTTTATTTTTTATTTTTTCGAAAATAGAGCAGATATGCGGCTTATATACAGGTGCGGCTTATAGTCCAGAAAATACTGTGTATAAAACATCAGAAAACATGAAATCATTGAAAGAATAAACTGAATCATCCTTGCCACTAAAAGTAACCTACATTAATTCACAGAATTAATGCATACAGAAGGAAACGTAAACACCAACGTGCGTTTAAATATCAGATGTCAATTTGTTGTGCGTTTATGGTTGTGGTTTGTTGTGCTCAAATTTAGAAGCCTACACCTTTTTTTCTACACGTTTGCTGAGACACTGCTTTGAAAAACTGTGATTAGAAGTCGTGTTCTGATTATTCTGACTCGCAGCTTTTACTGCTTCATACTGCTGAACTCGGAGAAAAGGATGTTGCTGCTTATGTTTGGAGTGATGATGTTTTATTTCCTTTTTGTTCTTTAACAGGAAGTGAGAAACCGAAGCTCGCAGGCGTCCTCGCCCCCCAAGCCCCCACGTGCACATGAATGGAAACTGTTAGTGAAGAACATCCGGGTCACGTACCACCACCAGGATGGAGCTGCAGGTCAGAGACCAAACACTGCCCTTTTCATCTTGAATGCGGTAAAAAACAAAAAGGATATGTTCATTATCTGCCTCAACCAATAGAGCTGGTGATTGTCGTGCTTTGGATTTCCAGGGTGTGTAACTGTAATGCAGTGCAAGTCTTTTTCAATTTGTTTTTTACTGCTGGTAAATGCTTTTCACATTCTAGATGTATGCATTTGTGAAACTCAGTCTGAACGAACCTGCCAGTCAGTCCACGTCAGATTTTCCTGGGATTGATTAGATTGTGGCTTTATTGTTGTTGTGTAAGGAGCATTCACAAGGAAGTGCAGCTTTGGTTTGATCTAGAGCTGCAACGAGTAGTCGACGCCGTCGACGTAATCGATTACGTAAATACGTCGACGCAAAAATCGCGCGTCGAGTAGTCGCTTTTTGCTTTCATTTTTTTCAAACATGGCGGCGCGGGAAACTAACGGAGCAGACGATAGCAAATAAGTGGTCAAAAGTGTGGGAAACATAAATGGATGATCGAGGTCTCTGTCGTTAGGACACATTTTGGCTTCAGGAAGGATGACATAGAACAAAATAAACTTTAAATGACGACACGAAGGCATTGCTAATCGAACACAGAAAGCGTAGTAACCGGCACCGAACTGAACACCGGCGAGGCGCGAGCGCAACTGTGTCTGTTTAATGTTTATTCGATGTCTGTTTAATGTGCATTTAAGAGCTGCTGTTTTAGTTAGTGAAAGTTAGGGAAAGACGCGCTCGAGGTTAAATTTGGTCGCGCGCGCGCGTGTCCGGGTATGCGCGTCGCTCTCGCTGTCTCCCTCCCTCTCTCTCCCCGCCGCTCTGTCTCCTCTCTCTCTCTCTCTCTCTCTCTCTCTCTCTCTCTCTCTCTCTCTCTCTCTCTCTCTCTCTCTCTCTCTCTCTCCCTCCCAAAAGTGTTTAACGGAGTTCGATTTTCATTACTGCAAATCTGTTGTTTACATTGATACGTTGCATATGCAGGAAATACACAGGATACACTATTCATATCTTATTATAAATAAAATAGTTGTTTTTTAGAAGAGAACTGCTAATTTTTCATGTCAATACGAAATGTACGCACTGTGCTTTAATTTCAGTTGTTGATGTTAATTAAATCTAATAAGATCTGCGTTTAGTTAAATTATTTGAAAACTTGATTTGAAAAAAAAAAGCGTCACCTCTGAGCAGATAGACATGCACGTGTGATTACATTTTTTTAGGATTGATATTTTATGTTGCACTTTAATATTTACAGTCGAGTCAATCTCACTGAATTAATTTTGCACTTGTGTTAAGAACTCATACGGCCTCGTTATTTATTTTGTGTAATTACTATGTCTTATTTTGGCCAAACTTTAATGTTTGTAAGGTATATTGAAACGTACTATGCGGTTTTGTACAAGATAAGCTTCAGTTAAGTCACTTTGTTGTTGGCTGAATTTAAATGCTTCATTTAAATAGTTTCATATGGCCTTTGTGTTTAGAAAAAAATAGTTAAAAAGTTAAAGTTAAAGTTAAAAAGTGTTAATTAAAAACTAAATAGCATGTTTATTAATTTTTATGGACAAATAATCGTTTGGGCCAAAAATAATCATTAGAATAATCGAAAAAATAGCCGATAGATTAGTCGACTAATCGAAAAAATAATCGATAGATTAATCGATAAGAAAATAATCGTTAGTTGCAGCTCTAGTTTGATCCGAGTCTAAGGTGCGTCTTTCAAACTGATCCTGAATATATAAAATCCAACTGCTTCATAGAACAATAAAACCATCACATTACAAAGTTCAACTCGTTACCCAAAATCCATCTCCCTTGTGGCGTTTTCACTAAGATACTGGTTTTTAGGAGACACTTCCTGTTCAGAAATCATTTCCGGAAGTGCCGTAATAGTCCCCTGGTGCTCTTGCCAATTCCCAGTCTGCATAAGCACTTAGCCGAGACCAGTGGCTTCACATCCGCTTCTTCCATTATTTATCAGCTAAATGCACTGGTTGAATTTGATACCGCATTATGTCCATGAATGAAGTAAAAGCTTCTGTTAAACACACAAACGTAAAAACGGAAGTGCTCGCAGTCTTTTCAAATCAGTTTTATCTGAAGCTGCCAACACCACAGTCAGACTGAAACTTCTTGATGCTCTGATTTGTTGAGCACTGTGATCAGCTGACTGGACCTTTTCTCTCTTCACAGGACCGAGTCCTCAATGTGTCCTGCAGCTGGACGATCCTCCTCAGAAGCTTTACAGCACCATCTTAAACCACACGGCAGCCCTGGCTTGGGATCAGCCCTTCATTTTGTAGGTTCAGCTTGGTTGTTCTGTTTGTTTTTTGTTGTGGTTTTACAGTAAGCGTCGACAACATGTATTAAAAAAATGTACGGGGATAATAAAAAAACCTTTGTTTGTGCAAGTGCTGACATGAATCTTCAGCGTCACAGCCGTTAGGTTCAGCAGCGCCACCTTGTGTCCGCGAGTGAATTTGAGTCTCTGCTCATGGCCTTGATAAAAGTAGTTTCTTTGTGCTGTGTTTTATCTTTAGCACTTTGTTTCTAGTCTGACAGTCATGTTCACAAAAGATAAATTATTGCATTTTTACATTGTTGCTTCATGAATATCAACCATAACAATGTCAAGTGATTACAAATAATTTCTAATTCAATTTGATGTTTCTGGTTGTTTTTCAGTGAACTTAGCGGCCGGTCAAAGGAGCTGAATATCCAGGTCGTAGACACCAGTGAAAGTAAGTGCAAATGAGAGAAAATAAAGCAGATTACTGGTATGATGCCCAGAATTGGGATGTGATCCATTAATCCCTTTCTGCGGAAGCCTGAAGGTCATCACTGAATTTTAATCTACTTGGGCATGTTTTGCCAAATCAGGAAACGTTTTCCTAAATGTCAGAAAGGTGGTGGATCTCTGAGGTAATAGAAACAAATAATAAGATCACAATGAAACAAGAAAATACAACGCTGCCCATTGGCTTATTGCTGAGGTCGGGAACCTTTTTGGCTGAGAGAGCCATAAACGCAGCATATTGGTAAAAATTAATTCCAAAATAGCCATACCTGTTTAAACCTAAATACAAGTAAATCTATACATTTTTGTAAAACCAATATGAAATGCAGTACAACAATTCTCTCAACTCGTTTTGATAACGCTGTTAATACATGTAAAATATCTTCATACTCAATTTTTCAGCTTTTAGTTCTTTTAATAACGCCGCGCACATCCAGCGGTTGTTTCAACTCTTTCAGGACCCCCGCGTCGCTGCCCCGCCCGTGCCTGGGTAATATTCTTCTGACGCACATTAAAGCCTTACCCAAAATTAAAAAGACTTCAAATTAACTCAGACGTATACAAATACATTTCCAAGAAATCGAACACAAATGAAATAAAAATTGGGGATGGCATCCATTTAAACTTGAACTTTCAAACCAACTTTTGGCTTATTTTATCCCGCGTTAAGCGATGAACTCATCACCCACAACACGCCGCTTGGAAAACCACAGCAAAAGAAATGCGTCTAGCAAAGGCACACGGACACGCAAACGCAGCGCAGAGGTGTAAGGTACTTAAGTAACAAAGTACATTTACTCAAGTATGTTTTTGGTCACTTTGTACTTGTACTGAGTATCATAAATATAAGCAACTTTTACTCCACTGCATTTCTGTTTAAGTAACTGTACTTTTCACTCCAGTACATTTGAATTGACACTTAGCGCTACTCGTTACATTTTGATTCGATCGATTTTTATTGCGGTTAATTTCTTGGGCGAACAAGGCGATTTTGCCATCTGTAGTCTGCTGAAGTGACTTAGAAACCATGTTAATATGAATTAGAGGCGTAAATGTTTACCAGGATTATAGCATCATGGCTGACGCCAGTGATGAAGCAAAAGCAACACATCAAGCAGCGCCAGCACGGACCATCACTCATAATAATAATAATAATAATAATAATATAATAATAATGAGTATTTGTAGGGCGCTTTTCACAGTTTTAACTGTCTCAAAGCGCACGTGTAAATATGTAAGCGAATTGTTGCTTTTTATTCAATTTATCGTCTGGATTGTTGGTGTTAAGTAAGTGGCTGCGGTTATGACAAGACAAAGACAAAAATCATGGCCTTGGTTAAAAGAAACGTTGCTGAAAAACAGAACGACCCTTACAAGATGCAGTGTCTTGCTTTGTTTTCAGCGGACAACATAAATAAGAGCTTTTATAAAATCACCATCAAATTTGAGCTTTTGTAAAATCACCGTCAAATGTGAGGAAACAAATTGAGGTATAAGAGTCTATTTAATGTTAATTTAAAGTGAATTTATTGTTAAGTTAAACTATACAATACCATTGTAAAGACAGGGAAGATCTGTAATGTTACCAAGCCTAACATAACAAAGACACTGTAAAATACTTCAGTTCTTTAAAATTAGATACTTTGCTTCTTTGAGTCAAGTCTTTTTTATAGTGGTGACTTTTTACTTGTATTGGAGTAACTTACATTAAGTTACTTTAAGTATGGTTGTATGACTCGCGAGTCAAAGTTCCCGGCCATTGGTTTATTGCGTAGAACTCATGTCTGGGCTTTGATTGGCTCTTTCCTCTCAGGTGCCGTGTTGGGACAGGTGTCGGTGCCTTTTGATCTGGTGAGGAAACAGCCCATCGGTCAGCAGTCCTTTCCTCTCGTGAGCGGAGACGATGTGAGCGGGTCGCTGACCACTGAGGTGAAGCACCGGCTTTCTCGTGCTACTCTTTGTTGTTATCGCGTCAAATATGCGGATTCCATTCATAGTCCAGTTTTCATGAAATACTGACAAATAAACAATTGAAAACCTCTTCCAAAAAACCCCACGGCTTAGGCTGCCCACTGCTCCGGGTTTGTGTGTGTTCACTTCACTGTGTGTATGTGCACTTCACTGGATGGGTTAAAAGCAGAGCACCAATTTTGATATGATCAGCCATATTGACAATCTCACTCTCTTTACTTTAATAGTCAACTTTACAGTCACATCGGAGTATTTATTTGTTTTTTAATTGTTCATGTTTTACATTTTTGCTGTACTCTTTTAACCATATTAGTTAAAAACATACTGCATTACCCCATCTTATATGTATTTCTTTTGGTTAGAACTTTGCAATAATACAACGATAGTCTTGGTAATGATGATAAAAAAGGTCTAATGTGCTATGTAATTTGCGATGTGGTAATTTACTTTTTAATATACCCTCATTGTTATTATGATTACTACTGTATAATATTGCTAATGAAATGGCTACATGTAAAGCAAAAACATACATTTTTGATATTTAACAACAGTTCACCTACCTGGAGCCCAGTGAGCTGCGCAGCTGGCAGACCCCCGTGCCCGCTCCCACCAAGAGAGTGGAGATGGACCGCACCGTGATGCCCTGTGGCACGGTGGTCACCACGGTCACTGCAGTCAGGAGCAAACCAGGACGACCTTTACCACCCGGTACTCCTGACCCTTTCAGGGGTTGGATAAGTGTTTCAGTGCTTTTTTTTATTTATTTAAAGCAAAAACAATTTCTAAGATGTGTCTACTATATTTTTTATACATATTATTATTATTATTATATTTTGAACTGAAGTTCAAGTTTAAGTATTGTAATGAGCATGAAAGCATCAAACACTTTAATTGTTTGCAATACAAATGTTTGCAAAATGTCAGACTAGTCTAATATATTTCAGATCAGATTTGTATTGTCTGAGCATCTTTAAGAACTAAGTCATACGTATCAAAATGTATCATCATTTGATGTGCTTTTTGTCCTCTAATTTCAGAATGCAAATCTTGCCAAATTTCGTTGCGCTCCTAATTCTGTTACAGCGCACAAATTCAATGTATAATGCGCTGAGCCTCGTCACTCTTTTACTGGTTCATAATAAAGCATTTCTACTATATCTAGAAGGATGCTATTATATATTAAATGCTTAATTTAGAGAAAGTGATTGCTAAAACGTGACTTTTTTTGAAGTTTACATTTAGAGAAAATAACCGCTAAAGTGTCAGACTTCATTGTACTTAAAAACTGATATAACAAGATTCTTCATAGATTTGTATTGTCTGAGCATCTTTAAGAACTAAGTCATACGTATCAAAATGTATCATCATTTGATGTGCTTTTTGTCCTCTAATTTCAGAATGCAAATCTTCCTTCAAATCCAAGCTGGCCGCGAGAAGAGTATCCGAGCAGCCCTCAATGCTAAGCGCTAAAGTTAGCAAAGCGCTGTCGTCATCGGACACAGGTGAGAGTGTGCTGAGGTCAGAAGCTTCTGACTACTGCTCGTAGCTGCGGCCTAGTCATTACAGTGTTGGACTTGTGACCACAAGGTCGCGGGTTCAATCGCACACAGAGAGCAATACGCTGATCATACTCTGGATTGTGCGTGTGAGTTAACTTTCACGGTGGGGTTGAATGCAGAGCTCTTATTTCAACATGGTCCCTAATGGCCATAATTGCCCAGTAAATCTTCAAGTGAGAGTGTTTAACATTTAGCACGCTTTACACAGAGTTGCTGATGCTGAATGGGACAGACCCCGTAGCTGAAGCCGCTATCAGGCAACTGCACGAGTCGGCAAAACAAAAGCTGAAATCTCCGGTGAAGAAGAGCACTATCATCATCTCAGGAGTGACCAAGGTGCCAGACTCTCTTCACCTTCATGCTGCTTTTGAGAGTGTAGAATTGATTGAACCTCGTTGTTTAAATACTTTTGTTCATTTTAATTGTTATTTTTATAATTCATTTATTTGATCTGTTTCACAGTGGGGAAATGACATTTAACAACAGCAAAATACAGTCTTACAAAATCATTTAAATAAATACTAAACTATTTGGGTGAACAAGGGGAAAACTCCACATGCCCAAGAGCAATATTGATTGAATGATTTTATTGCAAAATTGATTCTTTATGCTTTGTCTTTATTATACTGCAGGGGTGCCCACACTTTTTCGGTCCGCGGTCTACTTTTCAAATGACCTAGTCAAAGCGATCTACCGGAGATATATATATGTGTGTGTGTGTGTGTGTGTGTGTGTGTGTGTGTTACTTTAATACATGTATTATTAAATTATTTTGTCCTCAACTGTAGATGTTTGCTGTATATTGCCATCACCTCACTTTATATATGGTTTGTTCAGTGTCATCATCTGGTTTTAAAACGCAGTAAACACAGACTTCAGAATAAAATCCTTTTTTAGGTACGAAAATGTCCGAGTTGATAGCAGACGTACTTTACCGTTGTGTTTCCTCACTCATTCTCTTTATTTATTGTATGTTTTTTTTTTTTTAAAACTCGACTAGCGCCCGACTCGTAGGTAATAAGCGCACGTGACCGCTGCTGCGCACGGAACTCCGCCCCACGCGAGCGCGCACACAGCTGACAGAGAGACGCTCGTCGCAAGTTAAGAGTTTGGCAGAATCGTCTAAAGATTGCGTGTTGGGTAGAATCTCCATGCTTTAAACTAATTTTTAGCCTCTCCTACTCGCAAACTTCCTAGAGTTTTTTTTTTTTTTTTTTTTTTTTTTTTTAATTTCTGGACTTTTTTTCCCCAATGTCATGCGATCTACTCACAATGCCTTTGATCGCGATCGACGTAATGGGCACCCCTGTTATAATAATAATAATAATAATAATAATTCATTCGATTTTTTATTTATTGGCGCCTTTCATGACACTCAAGGTCGCCTTACATGACACACAACATTCACACACATACCAATTGCCCGGTGAAATAGCGGCAGCCAATCTGCGCCAGCGTCCACTTCACTCAGGCATACACACCACACACGCTCACACACCCACACGGCCAGATTAACCTGAAACGCATGTTTTTCTCACTGTGGGGGAAACCGGAGCACCCGGAGGAAACCCACGCAAGCACGGGGAGAACATGCAAACTCCACACAGAAAGGCCCCGACCGGCCTCGAACTCACACCACGAGTCACAGTCAGAACCTTCTTGCTGTGAGGCGACAGCGCTACCCACTGCGCCACCGTGCTGCCAAATATACTGTTATACTGGAAGACTTTCGAATTTAAATGTGTGTAACGTACTAAAATCTCTCCCGCTTTCGTTCCAGGCTCCTCTGACACAAGATGAAGAGATGACGCTGATGGCCGGATACGCAGCAGCTATGGACGCCTCCATGTCGGAATGTTCCGAGGCCACCGGCAGTGAAGCGGTGTGCACAGAAATGCCAGCGGAGCCTCTAGTGGCCACCAACGGCACAGACCACGGCGAGGATTGGGAAATTCACACAGGAGAAGATCCAGACGCAGAGAAAGTGTCTCTCTCATTGTGCATCTCTGAAACCAGTTCCAGAAAAGTCAAAGGTGAGGTGGGGGAAAAGGGTCGAACTCTGTTGCAAACCAACCTACTTGGTTAAAAATGAATATATATCTTTTTAAATTGTGTATAATAATTCGTTCTAACAAAAGAATAAACAGATCAATGTTTTTTGGCAGTTGAGTTTGACAAAATAGACAAAAATATAAATGGTAAATTACATTCCTGATTCTCAAATCAACTGTTGGTCTGAGTCAAATGTCTGAAATCGCAACACAAAAAAACAGTAACGGCAGTGTTGATGTCAAAAGTTCAGCAGAAAACACAGGGTATAAAATCTGTTAAACACAGGAGTAAATCTGTTTTTCAGTAGCACTCACTTTTGCAGGAACATCACCTGTCATGTCATGTCACACTTCCTGAACTTTGGGTTGTGAATGGGTGGCAGTGGTTGCAGAGCTGGATTTGTCCTGGGTTTTCGAGCTCATTTCCTGCTTGTGCTTGAGATCTTTCATCCCTTTTTCTCTTTCCTCGCAATCGTACAGTGGAATCCTGCGATCAGACTTTATTGCTGACAGAGTAAGTGACGCCTGCAGTAGTCTGAGCTGCACAATTATCACGCCAAGCAGTGAGAAACCACTGTAGCGTCACATGCTGCTGTACTAAGTAATATATGTCAATATTAGTTTTAGTTTTTTTTTGTGTGTGTGAAACGAGTTACAGATTTTAAAATGCTTGTGTGGGTAGTAATTGTGAAGAGTAGTTGCGCAGCTCTGTTAGTGTGGATATCTGTGACATGAACAATTGTGTGTAGACTTGATGGTTTAGATCAGTGGTTCCCAACCTTTTTTTCGTGTTTAAACATGCACTCAAAATAAAAAGTTATGCCAAAAGATGAATAAAAAGTGGTTTAACATTTTAGAGGTTACTTACATGATATTTGAATTAAATCTTTATATACAAAAAAAAATCTATATTTGCTTTGTTTTAAAATGTCAGACACCTTTTTAAAATTAGACTTGATTATATTTCCTCGTTTATACTTTGAACTAGAGCTGCACGATTAATCGTTAAAAGATCACGATCTTGATTCTGCCTCTCATTATAACTCTCAGATCAATCGGCTGAGTTTTGCGAGCGGATATTATGATTATATTACAATTATATTAAATATTATGAATGAAATATGATCTTGCATTACTTCTGCTGTTCCGCTAATTACCTGCACTCAGTACATGTGAGATGAGCTGCAGTCGAGTTTAAAAAATAAATTAATAAATAAACAGGGAGAATGACAGATTAAATGCAACAATTAAGTGTCAACTCCGACATTTTACATCCTGAAAAAGCATTTATTCTGAAGTGTGTGTTTACACTACACACAGCAACCATATACAGTTGAGGACAAAATTATTATCCCCCCTAAAATAATCATTTTTGGAAAAGCATTTCAAAAGAGCTTTTAAACAGGGCTAATAATTTTAATCAATTCTAATAATCCTCAACTGGACATAATTCTGTACTTGTTCATGTAAATGTTTATTTTTGTTACGTTCAAGGGTGTTTTTTTTTTTTTCTAACATTACTTTTACATTATATTTTTTATTCCATTTATTTATAATTAAAGCAATTAGTAATATGTGTTATTATATTGCTGTTTGACAACCTGGTTTTCAGGGTTGAATAATTAAAATAAAATATCCAGAAAGAATCGTGATCTTTATTCTAAGCAAAAAAATTGTGATTCTCATTTTATTTGGAATCGTGCAGCTTTACTTTGAACATAGTCATTTCTACAGCTTAGAAACGAAAAACAAGCCCCATTTTAACCTCTCAAAATAAGAAACATCGCTGTTGACTGCGATCAAACCCGAGCCACCACTTATTTTGTTGCGCTCCTAATTCTGTTACAGCGCACAAATTCAATGTATAATGCGCTGAGCCTCTTCACTCATTTACTGGTTCATAATAAAGCATTTCTACTATATCTATAAGGATGCTATTATATATTAAATGCTTAATTTAGAGACCGCAACCGCTAAAATGTGACTTTTTTTTTAAGTTTACATTTAGAGAAAATAACCGCTGAAGTGTCAGATTTCATCGTACTTAAAAACTGATATAACAAGATTCTTCATAGGTTCGACTGACAGACGACACGTATTGAAACTATACTTGTTACCTGTAGAGGGCGATGCTCGCGCTATTTGTTGCTGATTTACTGTTGCCGAAGAAGTCAGTAAAAAGTATTGATGCAGACATTTTCTATAAATTTCTTTAATTTAATTAACCGGGGGTTGGGGACCATGGGTTTAGATTATGGTACATGTCAATACTGGGCACCACTCCGAAAGCAAAACTAGAAAAGCTTGAATTGATTATTTTAGAGAAAAATAGGAGAGAATGTTTTAAATGGAGAGATGGAATGGAGAAACTACCTCTATTCCTTGTTTAAAGACTAAAAATTCAAGCACAAGTGGTTTGAGGTGTGATCGCTGGCTTGAACTTGATCTGTCCTTTTCTGGCGCCCCCTACAGGCAACTTTCTAAACAAGAGCGCCAAGCTCTTCTTCAAACGCCGGCATCAGCGGAAGGAGCCTGGGATGAGCCAGTCCCACAACGACCTGCAGTACCTGGACAACACTGATGTGGCCACGATGGGCGACAGGGCGAAGAGGACGGCAACCTTCCGCCGCATCATCAACCGCAAGCTGCTACCCAAGAGCAAGAGCAAAGTCAACGGTAGCACGAGAGAACCGCCTACGTGAAACTCCCGATCCGGCCTCAACAATCGCCCACAAATGCATGTTCCACAATTTGCACTCGTTTTTTTTAACTCCTATGCAAGACCGTTCTGCATGCCGCCGACAGGTTGCCATCAGCTGCATTTATCTTTCGCCACTCTGTCGTTTTGCGTTTTAAAACTTTGAATTTTATCTACATCACTGATGGAATCTCATGTGAGATTGTTCAGGTTTCCTTTATCACCTCTGCTTGATCTTTGACCTCTGGTTGAAACTTTGAAAGCAGAAAATGTTCAGAGCCGCATCTGAACGAGCAGCCCGTATCGCTTCTAATTAAAAAAAAAAAAAAATAATGAACAATCTTATGCAAAAGACTCTCTGCATTTGTGGCCTTGTATCCAGTGTGGGAGAATCTCATCCACCTGACTGAGCTTGAACCCTCAGCTATGAACTCTGGGATATCAGATTTGCACTTCCTTTTAAATATCCGCTTGTCTTTGTTGGTCTGCGGTGGAATTGATTACATATTTCAACACATTACTGGTGTATCTTCCTTCTAAGCGTAGAGGTTTCTTTTATTTCTCTACAGCTTTTATTGAAAGGTTTGCAGAAAAACATTAAGTGATCGAGGACATTCACGAGAGACCTTTTTTTGAAGGTCGAGTCATGTCTGCTGGGTTTCTTCTTTTCCGTAGAGACATTTATGAATCCAGCGGACATGACTCAACTTTCAAGATTCCATCAGATGACTAGGGATCTCCACAAAGTAAAATGATGATGGATGTTTATTGTGGACTATTTTTCCATTTGGGAGGTTTTTTTGTTATTGAGTGAACACACACACACACGCACACACACACACACACACACACGATGTTTGAAACCAAACAATCTTCACACTAATGGAGGGCATTTTTAATAGGAAGCAGAACTTCAGCCTCTTGGCTTTGGCTGGTGTCATAATTGTATTCTGACCTGACGTTTGCATTACTGGAACCCTTGATTCTGGGTTGCAAGCCGCAGTGGGAGCTTCACTAATTGACTTGAAAGCCGATGCCTGTCTGTACTGAGATGTTGCCAGATTTACGCTTTTTCAGCTCGGTCATGTTTAAGGAAACTACTGTCGGTTCTTTTATGCCGTCTTATGTTGCTGTGAAAGCTCCTGTTTTATCCTTCTGTTAAAAACATGTGCGATTTCCAAAGAAATGGGGTTTAGGTTGATAATTTCTTGCTAGCTACCTGCTACGTGTCATACAGTCAGTCAGTTTAATGTACTTGCTCCTTATTGTCTAACCAAATGCATTGAAGATTTCTTATTTAGTCTTCTAATGCGACATTCTAACCAGAAGAACTCTGAAAGTAATTTTTTTTAAACCTGTATTTATGAAAACACAGCTTCACTTAAACTGTGTGTTTGCCTTGTACAGTGTGAAAATGCAGAGCTGTGCAGTTTGTAAGCCTAACTTTTGAACGGTGTGTTTATGACGGTTTATGAATAATACCTCAAGAAACTTGTCTTAAACTGAAACTCTATGGACTTTTTGATGTCAGCAATCCATGGACTGTTAAGTTTGAAGTTGTTTGCTGTGTCTTGTAGCTTGTTAGCTTCCATGATATCTGCTAACTGGGACTTTAGTGCTTCTGCAGAACGAATGTCAGCAAATGCTATGCAGGGATCATTTTAATAACATATCTTTATTGTTTTGAGCAATAAATGTGAACAAAACGATCTTGTGCTTTTTTTTTTTTTTTACAACACACACACACACACACACACACACACACACACACACACACACACACACACACACACACACACACACACACACACAAAATGTGTAAGTCGAAACTAATTTGTTTCTAACTTTACACTTCTAACGTCTTTATACGTATAATAATGTTTGGTGGTGCTTTTGTCACGTTTTACTTGTTAAGTAGTTATGCATTTTAAGTAGTAAAACCTCTGACACAATATCCAAAAGCAGCGTGAAATTGGTTCATGTGAGCGAAAACGACATTTCCCACAACCCCCTTCGCGTGTCACATTTCCGGTCCTGCGCGGTTTCTGGAGCGGATTGGAACCCGGAGTCAGGATTGACTAAATGTGTAGACGTTTGGAAACAGGTAACGACTTAATGTCGAACTCATGGAACGATCTATTGCGACGGTTGTCGTGTTGTAATCTCGCAAATGTGCGAAATTTGTGAAAAGTGCGAGCGGGATGTTTTTCTCCTGCTTTGCTGTCTGAAACGCTCTGCTTCCAGATGAGTGTTTCGTCTCCGTTCCATCCGCCATGCCGACTGTTCTTTGTTACATTCGCGCTGCTGCGCTAGCGAGCGCGGTCTGAGATCGGAGTTAAAACCCGGCTACGGTTTGAAATCAGCCCAAATCACGGATTCTCTCCGCGTTGGACCGTGTTTTCCTCCCTCGCCGGCTGCTGACAGACGGTCCTCGCGCGTTCACGAGCCGCGATTCACGAGTGTTGATGTCGGAAGCGGGAACGTAGAGTTGATCTGTGGCGAGAGTTAAACTCGTCTTTTCTCCGAAGACGCCGGCGATCAGCTGCTAATAAACACACACCGGCATGTTAGAGGATTTCACGTCAAATCAGTGTTAAGATTCATTCTAATTACGTCAGTAATACAAAAAGACATTTCTTTCAATTCATGTTATCAACAGCCTTCAAAGAAATTAAATAATTATAATATTATTAAACGATCAAATATGTTTTTATCGCCAGAAATACCGTAAATATTTTTCTTTGAAACTTGTACTCATTTATACAGTGTTCCTTGTAATGTAAATATTGTACTATAATGTTTATTACGTTTTTTCATTTTTTTGTGGTATATTTGCATTTTAACACATTGTTTCGAGAATTGTCCCATGGGAATTTGTAATTAATGGCAATCTTTTGATTAAATGAATTTGTCAAAATCTGATTTAAATTTCATTATTATCTTGAATAAAACGTTAAAATTGTTTGTTGTTGCCCTGGAGATTAAAAACTTAAATTCAAGTTGTTCTGTATCGAGTCTGTTAATCACTATTTCTTCAAAGGTGTGTTGTCAGTGGAAACAGGATGTCCGAGCAGGTGCCAATAGAGTTCATTTGTAAGTCCATCACAGACCTCGGTGTGTGTGTGTGTGTGTGTGTGTGAGCCGTGCTGCGGGTTTGTTCAGGGCTGTTCTCTCTGTGCAGGGTGTGAGGACTGCGGGCAGTATCATGACTCAGAGTGTCCGGAGCTGGGCCCTGTGGTCACTGTGGAGGACTCGTTCGTGCTGAGTCGGGCTCGGTGAGTCTGTTTTCTGACCTTTTACGACTTTTGTACAGTGACTTCATTTTGTTCACGTCATACATGATGTTGTGAATGGTAAACGTGCACTTACCAGACACTGTTCTCCAAACTGACTTGCATTACAATTATGACAGTCACAGTAGCTTTACTTGTGAGGTTTTATGACGTTTAATTAGTGCGATGATAACACAGACACGGTATTTAACCAAATATTGAAAAACAGACATTCAGATTTATTGTCTTGTCTTGCTCTCAGCTCTTCTTTGCCAGATAGTCTGGAGATCAGGCTGTCTGAGGAGGGAGAAGAAGGAGTGTTTGTTCTCAGTAGGCTGGTGAAGAGGACACGCTTCGGACCTTTTGAAGCCAAAAGAGTCTCAGGCCTTGAAACTCCAGGGGCCTTTCCTCTGAAGGTACAGAGGCTCTCCTCTCCAGGTTATGTTGTGGCTAAAGGTGCAGTGATGGAACCACAGCCAGAAAGGCCCAAAGTTGAGACCTCATCAGGATCTTTCTTTTTACAGTTTTACAATTGTGTGGGATTCTTCTCACTGTCCAAACACATGGATGTCAATGTTCTGACCCCGTTAAGCTGGAACTGGATTTTAGCTCATGCTTTACTCCATCTTTATCTTCCTTAAAGATTTTCCTAAAAGACAACTCTGTGGCATGTTTCGACACATCTAATGAAGAAGACTGCAACTGGATGATGTTGGTTCGAGCAGCAACAGACCACAAACACCAGAACCTGACGGCCTACCAGCAGGACGACGAAATCTACTTCAACACGTCACAGGTACTTCCATACTGAACCTTCTGACACTCATTGGTTAATTGTTAAAAGTGTGCTGTCGTCGTTTAGGACATTCTTCCTGGAACCGAGCTGAGAGTCTGGTATGGAGCTTTTTATGCCAAAAAAATGGAGCGGCCTGTTCTTAAGCCACCAGTGCTTCCTCAGTCATCAGGTACTCTATTTTCAAGCTGTTCACACTGTACGTGTGTGCGTGTCTACTCTATATTTATATTTTATATCTTTATATTTGTCCAGAACTCTTGTCCGGCAAATCTGGATCCCCTCAGGTGAACAAAACCCAAGAAAGCTTTCCTATCGCAGACCAACTGCTGAGCCAGAACACAGAACCCGGTCCGTCAGCAGCATCACTCCAGAGCGTCACGTCCATCTTGCCCCAGCCAATCAGAAAACAGGGAAAACCCAGGCGGATTAAAGTACCAAAGCTCCGCCCCGCCGCTGAAGCCAGTCAAGGTGAGTGGCATGTTATTGATCACTTAAACTTGTTTTTTTTTTTAAATAAACTGCTGTTCTAAAGGGAACCAATAGCTCAAGAAACATCTGCAATGCTCAAACACACACACACACACACACACACACACACACACACTCACTGTTTGTCTTTCAAACAAACACAAATGCCCACACACCTGATTGAACACCGACCCACCTCACACATTCTTCCACTGCACCGCGCCATCTCGGAAAAAAACCAATATTGTGTGGATGTCTGCACCTCAATCAACAGAACCATCTGCTGAACAGGCTCCCATCTCACTCTCTCTGGATCTCTCCCTGCCTTCAGCGGAAGTCCAAAGTGTTGCACCTGTGCGAGTTGTTCCAGGTGTCAAAGCTGCCCGCGTGGCACGGACCCTCATTTCCTCTGTGAAGTAAGAACGGGTCAGCAGTGGTGTTTGCTCCTGTGGGTTCTCGTCACTGTCGTCTTCTTCTCTCTCTACTCAGGCCGGGTATGAGGAAGCGAGTCCGGCGAGCGGATCATAAAAGGGTTTTCCAGTGCTGCCTCTGCACCAAGATTTTTAAGAACAGCAGCAACCTCAACCGACACATCCGCTCTCACGGTAACCGTCAACTTCACAAAGTCCATCTGAGTCTTGTTGTTTAAGTTCTAATGTTGTTCCCGAAATGAGCTAATTAGCACATGTATATTTATCTGTCTTTTTTCTCTCTCCCTCTTTCTGTTTTTCTCTCCCTCATTCTATCTCTTTCTCTCTCTGTCTCTATGCATAAATTAGAACGCTTACCGTCTTTCTGTCTCTCTCTCGCTTTCTCCTTCTCTCTGTCTTTTTCTTATTTACTCTGTCTCACTGTGTTTTTCTCTTCGACTTGAATTGGTATGATTGGTATGATCTGTTTTTCTCACCCTCATTCTATCTCTTTCTCTCTCTGTCTCTATGGATAAATTAGAACCCTTAGTCTCACTGTCTTTCTGTCTCTCTCTCGCTTTCTCCGTCTCTCTGTCTTTTTCTTATTTACTCACTTTCTCACTGTGTCTTTCTCTTCGACTTGAATTGGTATGATAAAGTCCATTCGGTGTATTGTCATTCATTTAAATCCCTGCTAATTGTGGAATCATGGAAATGTGTGATAAAAAAAGTAAACGAAAAAGACAGTTTGCTCACGCCATTTGTTCGATTTATAATTTTGGTTGAAAAATGTGTCAAAAAAAGCTGTGTGCGGGATGCCAACTGTCTCTTCTGTTCTTCACTTTAGGTGCTGTGACTAGTCTTGTATGTCAATAAAGATGAAAGAAGATGTTTATTACTGTAGCTTGGAAGAAGGAAAATATCAGGAAGACGGAATAATGTGCACGTGACCGAGATGGAAAAATAGTATAAAACCATACGACTTCTCACTTATGATATGAAAAGCAAAAAGTATATGAACATTACAGCAATTACTAGTAAAGGTCTAATAAAATTGATTTAATGTGTTCATCCTCATGTGCAAAAGTAGATTTGGTGCTTGTTTCCAGAACAAATTACACAAAGAATCAAAAACGAAAAAACAAGATGATCGTTTTACCCATGTTGAAATGTTTTTTTTTTTTTCATCTCAGGCGACAAATGTTTCAAATGTGACGAATGTGACAAGATGTTCAGTCGAAAGGAAAGTCTAAAACAGCACATATCGTACAAGCACAGCAAGAACCAGGTACGGCTCTTCACATTAACGCTTGCAACGGCCAGTCGTGTCGCTGACTGTGTGTGTGTGTGTGTGTGTGTGTGTGTGTGTGTGTGCTCAGCCTGACACAGAGTATCAGTACAAATGTTCTACCTGCGAGAAATCCTTCCGCTTGGAAAATGCCTTGAGGTTCCATAACTGCAGGACGGGTGAGAAACAATCCTCGCTTGTTCAGAAAATCCCAATTTTTTTTTCCTTAGACATCATTTTCAGGTGGCCACAAACAATATTTTTGTATCACTGGTAATTTCACTTATTTTGAATTTGTTGATAAAACAGTTGAGAATTTTAAAGTAATTTAAAATGTATTGAGTTTTTTTTTAAATGGCAGTTGTCCAGAACAAAACGTGTGCAAAACATTACTTATAAATTCCAGATTTGCATGTCAAATGCAAACATTTGCAATAGTCACAGGAAAATTAATGCTGATTTACTCAAACAATTATTCAGACGGACAGGTGTTTAATAGAGACCTGTGTCTAATGGAGACAGGCTCTTATTGTAGAAATAAGAGAGCGCGAGCGTGCGAGACATGGTGTGTTTTCACTCATTTAACTCTTTCAAACGCTCTCTGAGCAGTTCAGACTGTATCCGTGAACGGTGACCAGACTTTTCGACCCAGGACGTTTGGTCCCCGGGGCTTTGAACCCGGACGATTGATCCTTAGGACGATTGATCCCTAGGACGATTGGACACTCGGATGGTTAGACCCGAGTTTCGTCACGCGGCTTATTAAGAATCATATCTTCGGCCGTGTGAGCTAGACATTTGGGAGGCGGCTCCTTTGCATTTACTCCAGCGAAGAAGCATAACTTTGCCCCGATTCGAGCGCCTTTGTCCCGCAAAGAAGCACTTATAACGGTGGATTGACTGGCGCCGCGGCTTATTAAAATTCATATCTTCATGCCCGTGCGAGCTAGAAATTTGACAGGCGTGAGTAAAAACCAATTCGGATCGAAGTTTGTTTTTGCGACGATTTTCATCCACGGGATCGCACGTAATCGGTCCTGATCGGCCCGCGGCTTCAGTTCATGCAGGGCGCGCAGCCGCTTTGCTTAAACAGCTTTCCAAATTGCCGATACTTGTTTATCCCATAAGCGTGTGGTGAAATACACAAAGCATGCTAAAGAACAGTCCAAACAACAAGAGATATATTAACACATTTTTTCTGTTTCAAATGTACTCATGAGCTTGTCAAATTTTGAAACTCGGGTCTAATCGTCACGGGTCTAACCATCCTAGTGTCCAATAGTCCTAAGGATCAATCGTCCGGGTCCAAAGCCCCGGGGGCCAAACGTGCTGGGTCAAAACCCCCCTAAATCCTGTGAACACACCATGCGATTTCATTTCCCCTGCAGAGGTGGTCTGAGTGCGAGTTTTTGGGGCTGTTTGTGGTTCAATTATGTTATGTGAAAGCAAAGAGATCTCGGTCTGCGGTTTCGCCGCCCGCACACAAACACGGTAATTCAGCTGAAATATAAACAGCCAGTGAACGTTAGGATTCAGTATCAAGTTGTCAAACGAAAACACTCTGAATGAGCAGAAACAACCTCTCACTCAGGCTTATTTTCACACTCGGAGACTGCAGCCACGCTTTCTTCAAGCACGCGCACAAACACAAACAGGAACAAACCTAGGAAGGTTTCTTTTTCTAGCGCTCAAAATCTTGAGCTGATGTCCGACTACTGTTGGAGATTAGTTGCTTCCGACACATTCTCGCCAGACGTTTATTGGAGACAGGCGTCTAAGAGAGACCGGCTACTAACACCAGATATACGGTAATGAAGAAGGGGTTAAAATCATCACACAATACACTTCAGGGATACTCATGCTAGGTTTGTGACGACTATTTCAAACGCGACGTTTTCCTTTCACCGCAGATGACAAAACCTTTCAGTGCGACATCTGCTCCAGGTTTTTTTCAACTAACAGCAACTTGTCGAAGCACAAGAAGAAGCACGGAGAGAAACTCTTCACCTGTGAGATCTGCAACAAGATGTTCTACCGCAAAGACGTGATGCAGGACCATCAGAGGCGGCATGCTGTCGGTGAGACTCCATGTCATCCACCTCATCAGCTAGCAGTCTCCTTTTAAATCCAGCTCTTCACTAATCACTCTCTATCACAGGGACAAAGAACCTGAAGCGTGAGGAGCTGGACGTGAGCGGCGAGGAGGGATCCAAGTACAGGAAGGAGCCGTCGGCGTGTCCCATGTGTGGCAAGGTGATGGCGAGTCCGCTGCTGTGGTGATTTTAGTGTTCTTACCTGCGCTTGCTCGCGTCCTAGGTGTTTTCCTGTCGGAGTAACATGAACAAGCACTTGCTGACCCACGGCGACAAGAAATACACCTGCGAGATCTGCGGCCGCAAGTTTTTCCGCGTGGACGTCTTGCGAGATCACATCCACGTTCACTTCAAAGTAAGAAGTGCGCACTGATCTGGCTCGTCCGCGGGCTGTTTCCATGGAGGTGTTGGATCATCTGTCCCGCAGGACATCGCCTTGATGGACGAGCAGGAACGAGAGGACTTCGTCAAGAAAATCGGCATCTCTGTGGAGGAGAGCGATGACAGCTCTGATGGGGAGGATGAGAAGAACGATCCTGAGTACCACAAGTACAGCTGTAAGAAATGTCAGGTAGCCATGATCTTCTGATATTAAATGACATGCTTCCTTTATCCTTTCTGTCCGCCGTGACCTGATTTACACAAACGTGGCTCCGCCCATCAACGATGCGGGTTGTGAGTGACAGGTGTCGCCCAGCCATGGTGAATGTTCATTTCAAGTTATTATTAATATTTTTATTTTTTCCAAAATGTATTTTGAAGGACCCCATTTTCTTTTAACAACTAGCAAAATAGTGATGCTTGAATGGCTCTTCACAACATCTAACTGACTGACTTGTAACGTGCTTTCAAACTCCCACAGACTGTTGTGACACAGTGAACCAATCAGATCACTATATTTGACACCATCAAATCAACTCACTTTTATTGTCACCTCACCACAACTTCAGTTGAGAGCAGCTAAAGTGCAACTGCAGCATCTGATTGGACCAATCTAATCTAATCACAGTCAGAGCTCGGGAGTTACACAATATTTATAACTTGTATCCAAATAATGTAGGTACCGTATTTTCTGGACTATAAGCTGACCTGTATATAAGCCGCATCCGCTCTATGAACGATTTTGAATTGTAAATGTACATGTGTGTAACTAAACAGATCCTTTCCTAACCTGCATTTTAACACTGCAGAAACTTTGCTGATTAAATCGGGACAGAAAACAAGAGAAAATAAACGGTATCTACCGTATTTATCCACATTATCAAAAAATCTGCAGAATAGCCGCACCTTTGTATAAGCCGCATGGTTCAAAACTTATGAAAAAAGTAGCGGCTTATAGTCCAGAAAATACGGTAATTGTATTATGACGAGGATATGAATTGTGTTTCTTCACTTTTTATATGCTTGCTCTTCACGTGGCGTTGGTTTAAATCCTACAGATGACTTTTGCCAAGGGTCGAGACTACCTGAAGCACATCATGGACATGCACAAGGAGAAAGGCTACAACTGCAGCATGTGTAACCGGCGCTTCGCCCTGAAGGCCACGTACAACGCCCACCTGGTCATCCACCGGGACCACCTGCCCGACCCGGCTGTGCAGAAGTCAGACACACCCTGTGAATGCTGCCCTCTCAACACTCTGACCCATGTGTTTTTTGGCTTTCTCAGATATATTCATCCGTGCGACATGTGCGGACGCATCTTCAACAGCATCGGCAACTTGGAAAGACACAAAATCATTCACACGGGTGACTTTTTTTTTCTCGTTGCTTAGAATGACTGTAATGGCCTCCAGTTAGAAAGTTGGAGCCAAGACTGTGAAGTAGGGCTGGGCGGTATAGCGGTATTAACGTCAATACCGCTATTGAGATGTGCCAAGATGTGGATTTTGCAATACCGTGGATACCGTGATAATTCAGGAATTAGATTTTTTATTAGTATATAAACTTTAATATAGTTTAACACATTAGTTTTGTTACAACTATTTATTTGTGTGAGTGTGTGTGTGGTGTGTATGCCCGGATCAGAATGTTGTGTGTCCTCCTGTAAGGTGTCCCAAAAATTAAAAAAAAACGGAATGTATTATTATATTATATTATTGTTTATAACTTGTATCCAAATAATGTAGGCAATAGTATTATGACGAGGATATGAATTGTGTTTCTTTACTTTTTATATGCTTACTCTACACGTGGCTTCAGTTTAAATCCTGTGTCTTTGAGAAGAGCGGCTGTTTTCATTTTAAAGACGCACCGAGAAAATTCTGCTTGTTTAATTTTGATTAAACGATTAAACAATTTAATTAAACAATTAAACTCCCCCCACCCCACGCCCATTCTATCTCGCTCGCCCTCTTTCTCTCTCTCTCTCAAATGTTGCCAATTATGTTATTACGGTGAGATGTTATTCTGTCCCCCCAATACCGTGATAAAACACCAATACCGTCTGTACAGTACAGTAAAAAAGTGGTATGAATCTTAACGCATATTGCCCACCCCTACTGTGAAGACATTAGTTGCTTTTTACCAGATTCAGACATTTTTTTTTTGTGTGACAAAACTTTTTAGAAGCATATCAAAGTGAAAAGTCATAATCTTTCTTCTCGGGCAGGAGTGAAGAGCCATTGCTGTGAACAGTGCGGAAAGTCCTTCGCTCGGAAAGATATGCTGAAGGAGCACCTCAGGGTTCACGACAATGTTCGAGACTTCCTGTGTGCTGAGTGTGGGAAAGGTGTGGCCCGATGACATCATCACTGTGATTCGTGAGGAGGGACTCACGTGTGTGTGTGTGTGTGTGTGTGTGTGTGTGTGTGTGTGTTCTAGGCATGAAGACCAAGCACGCTCTCAGGCATCACATGAAGCTGCACAAGGGCATTAAGGAGTATGAGTGTAAACAGTGCAACCGCAAGTTTGCCCAGAAGGTCAACATGCTGAAACACTACAAGCGGCACACAGGTAAAACTGCAAGTGCATGACTGCGTTTCCCCCAAAAATAAGACCTAGCGGAGTTTTTCTTGTCAGAATGGCTTTTTGTGTGATGGGATTCTTTTTCATTGGGTGTCATGACCAACAAGGCTTCATAAGTCACAGTGGATTTGTTTCTTGACATGGAAGTCAAGAAATCAATGTTTTTTTGTGGCTAAAGTTCTCGTCTGTCTTTTGAGAAACATTTGTGGTGACAGAAGCAAGAAGATTTGTGTAAGATTTGCGCCTCGTGGTCTTCTCTGCAGGCACGAAGGACTTCATGTGTGAATTATGTGGAAAGACGTTTAGTGAAAAGAACACGATGGAGACGCACAAGCTCATTCACACTGGTACGGCGCAGACATCACACGTCACACTCTGCTTGTGTAGAACACTGACCTGCTGACGTCTCAATGCAGTGGGAAAGACCTTCTTCTGCTCCGTCTGCGACAAGAAGTACGTGACGCAGTACATGCTGCAGAAACACATGCAGCTGACGCACGAGAAGGTGGAGGCTCAGAGCTGCCATCTCTGCGGCACTAAAGTCTCCACACGCGCCTCCATGAACCGACACATGCGCCGCAAACACCCCGAGGTGAGGGACTCGCTGCACGTCTATACACACTTCCGTTCATTAGCTGTGTGTTTGTGTGTGTGCGTGTAGAAACGTGTATATATGAATAAAAATACATATTTATAGTGTGTTTATGGAATATACTGGAATTGTATTTAATATTTAATTATATATTTTTTTATAATATATGTAAAAAAAAAACCTTGAAAAAAAACCTTTATAATATATGTATTTATTATAATATTTAATGTCACATGTTTGTACATTTTGTCATAGCAAAAATATTTTAAAAAAGATACATAGAATACAAATAACCAGAATAATAAAAAAAGAATAAGTCTTTTAGTGAATGATTATTCAGAAATTTATAACAGTAGTATTAAAAGCTGTCTTGTTTTTATGCTGTCTCATATTTTATAATGTATATATATGCGAATGTCATTATTGTTTTAAAGAGCTTTTACATTTATTGTCATATTCAGTTACGCATATACCGGAAATCTTTTTAGAATTTTCATAGTTTATTTGTTTATAGACAGACACGTTCGTTGTTTCTTGGTTTCTAAGTTCCGTGTGACTTTCTTTAGATTATAACTGTACGAATGGGAGACTTTGATACTCAGGAACCTTCTACAGTCGATGCCTCCACCATCAGTATCACGCAGGTTTGTACAGCAATGGAAAGATTAGCTGGGTCTCAAAAAGAGTTTTCATATGGTTCATTAAGTTAAATATTCACATTTACAAATATTACCGTTTGAAATCTAATGCACGAATGATCTTTGCTTTTGATCATCCCAGGCGAACGTCTCCAAAAGCTCCAATCCGAACAAAAAGAAGCCGAAGCTCTTTCCTCCGGAGTCAGTGCTGCTGGAGTCAGACGACTTTACCGCGTTCACCAGTAAATCAGAGTTTTCCGGCTCGGTGGGAGACGAGACCAACTCAGCCGTGCAGAGCATTCAGCAGGTGTGTTCACTTGAGTAAATGTACTTTGTTGCTTTGTTACTTTACTTAAGTATGTTTTTGGCTACTTCGTACTTGCACTGAGTATCAAAAATATAAGCAACTTTTACTCTCTACTCCACTGCATTTGTGATTGAGTAGCAGTACTTTTCACTCCACTACATTTGAACGAACACTTATCGTTACTCGTTACATTTTGATTGTGCGCGACAAACCATAATCGATTTATACCGCGGTTAATTTCTTGGGCGAACAAGGTGAATATCGCCATCTTTAGGCTGCTGAAGGTAATGGACGCTATTTGAGAATTAGAAACCACAAGAACGCGAATTAGGGGCGTAAAAATGTGTTTTACAAATGTTATTATATAATATATAACTTTACATAATACATATAATATATAATTTACTAATCAGATTAATAATTCTATTTTATATCTACTTGCAAATTTAAGTGACTGAGACTGACTTTTTGTTCTATATATCTACTTTGTTCTACCAGTTTTTAAACAATGAAGTAAAATTTTGTTTCTGTCTTGGAAAACAATAGTTTGTTTTCACATTTCTTTTTTGGGCCTATATTGAGCACGAATAAAAATATTTAAGTTCTTTTAAAATGGGATACATTGCTACTTTGACTCAAGTCTTTTTGAAATTGGTGACTTGTTACTTGTATTGGAGTAATTTTCACAGTAAGTATCTGTACTTTTACTCAAGTATGGCTGTCCGGTACTCTTTACACCCCTGCACGTATGTCACAAACACTGTGATTTTCAGTCCTCTCATTCGAAAGTTGACTGGAGAGAGTTGATCACGTCATCATGACAATTCACACGATGCCAATTATGACATCATTCATAACATGCATGATGGTTTGTTTTTTTTTCAACACAGGTGGTGGTGTTGGCGGACCCCGGTGGCCCCACGGCCCCATCCAGCTCTGTGGGTCTGACAAACATCACCGTGACCCCAATCACCAGCCCAGCGCCCGCTCAGTTCAGCAACCTGCAACCCGTGGCTGTGGGTCACCTGACCGCGGCCGACCGTCCTCTCAGTCTGGACAGCTCCATACTCACCGTGACCTTCGACGCCGTCAGTGGCTCAGCGATGCTTCACAATCGTTCTGTGGATCTCCAGACGGAGCCGTCCGGGGGCCCGGGGTCCACCACACCCCAGTCTGTGGCGCATTTCATCAACCTCACCACGTTTGTCAATCCCGTCTCCCAGCAGCTGGAGCAGCCCGCGCTGACCTGGAGGCCCATCACCCCGGCCGACGCCGTCCAGGCCACGCCCACAGATGATGTCCAGTCCGAGGAGCAGCAGTGTCAGGTCCAGCCTCCGGTCACTTCCACCGCACAGATGTTCAGCTACTGAGGCTGACCCAGGCATCTCCATTCCTCTGTCTTCATCCTTTCACTTTCTCTCAATCCTCTCTCTCCTTTATGTTTCTGTCTGCCTCTTTTCCTCTCTGTCTTTCTTTTTTATTTTCCCTTTAATTTTATCTCTGTCACCTGTTTTCAGTCTTTATTTTTTTTTTCGAATTTGCTTCTCTTTTTATTTTATTTCTTTTTATTTCCAAGGTTCGCCTTTTCTTTACCCATTTTTCTCTTTCCACTAACAATTCTTGGTTTCACCGTTTGTTTGTCTCTCAACATTTAGAGCTCTAGAAGCATGACTATTATGTATAATTCTTTAGATATTTGGAAAAGAAACAAAGGCTTTGCATTTATTTGTTCAACTTAATGTAGCACGTGTGAAATAATTATGAAAGTATCTATGGAAAAGTGCAAATAGAATGATTGTGATCACACGCTGGAAATATTTGATTTTTAGAGATGATTTTAAAATAAATGCATGTTATGAACTTTGCAGTGTATTTTGTGAATATGTAATTCGTGTTAAAACAGGCTATAAGCACCAGACCACTCTAACTTCATTTGATTAGTCGGCTCTAATCTTTATCAAGCAGTGTATAGCTTACGTTTTGTTTTAGTATGTTTATGCCCGTGTGCGTTTGAGTCTGGCAATAAAACATCTCCAGAAATACCGTCTCCAGGCGGCAGGTGGCGTTAAATCTTGTTCGCGCCTCGAACTCCTGTGTTCTTGCGCGAAGAAGACGCCTCACTCACGCATGCGCACTGAGCTCGAGTGACGAACCTTTAAACTCTGGAACTCAACACTATTTTGAGCAAAACGGTTTTACTTACGAACAACTAAATTATCAGTTGATTTAATCAGCACACCTCTGTCGCGTCAAATTGTGTGGGTTGATCGTCTGCTGTAAATGAAGCGCAGTCAAAGTGCCAGCGAGTCATTGAAGTGAAGTGAACGTCGAGAGAAACCCGACTCTGAGCGCGCACATTCCACGCTTTTCCTCGTCAGAAGCGGATGAAACGGTCTAAACTCGAGCCAGGATGGAGTTTGCCGCGCTCTTTGCTTTATCCGTGCTGATCGGCGCGCTGGTGGTGTTTGTGTTCGTGTCTGTCTTCAGACGGAAACCTGATGAAGTACCTGACGACGATGCGCCGGAGACCACCTCTGAGGCGTCCGGTAAAAGTGTTTTCTTCACTCGAGAAACGTTAAATTGAATCAAACGTTTGTTCTCAACAGTGCTCTTTAATTGCCATGTAAAAAGAAACGTCTGTGAATGAAAGATTGGACTGTGATGTTTCAGTGGAGAAGGACGACGCACCAAAAGCGCTTACGAAGAAGCAACGGCAGCAACAGCGCCACCGCAAGGACAGATCGCAGCAGCACACGTTCACCCACCAGCTGCTGGCTTCATCTCTAAAGGTCCGTCTATCTGCCACGTTTCCCCAACGCAATGTACAACTGGGGTGTGAAGAGTACCAGACAGCCATTCCTGAGTAAAAGAACAGATACTTACTGTAAAAATTACTCCAATACAAGTAACAAGTCACCAATTTCAAAAAGACTTGAGTCAAAGTAGCAAAGTATCTAATTTTAAAAGAACAGTATTAAGAAGTATTTAAGTATTAAGAAGTATTCGTGCTCATTATAGAAATGTGAAAACAAACTATTGTTTTCCAAGACAGAAACAGAATTTAACCTCAATGTTTGAAAACTGGTAGAACAAAGTAGATAAAAAGAACAAAAAGTCAGTCTCTATCACTTAAATTTGCAAGTACATATAAAATAAAATGATTAATCTGATTAGTAAATTATATATTATATGTATTATGTAAAGTGATATATTGTATAATAACATTTGTAAAACAACATTTTTACGCCCCTAATTCGCGTTCTTGTGGTTTCTAAGTACATTTACTCAAGTACCTTACACCCCTGATGTACAAACGATATGCATTTCATGTAGATTCACGTGTTTGTATTATTGACATGCGATTAGGAATAACAGATTGACAAAGAAGTAGGTGGATGATTTCAGACAATTTGATATAGTTAAAAAGGGAGACAACAGAAACAGTAATGAAGGGTAAATAACAAAAGACTTGTAAAAGAAAGTATAGTAACAAAATGTGCAAAGGCAGATAAAGAAGATACATTAAATAAATGGTGCAAAACCAGCAACAGTATGAAGTATGATTGTGATTTGCTCTCCTCCTGTAGAGTCACGTCGGATGCGTGACCTGTCTGGACTTCAGCAGCAACGGGAAGTATCTGGCGTCTTGTTCGGACGACCGAACCGTCCGAATCTGGAGCACCAAAGACTTCCTGGACCGAGACCACAAGAGCCTGCGTGCCAACATAGAGTACGACCATGCCCGGTTGGTCCGCTTCAGCCCGGACTCGAGGTACGTCTCGCCCTCCACGCTGACCTCCTGGTATTCTCCTGACCTGGTCCTGAGCCGCGCTGGCCTGCTCTGTCCTCCTCCAGAGCTTTCATCACTTGGCTGGAGAACGCGGAGACTATCCGTATCTACAAGATGGTCAAGAAAAACGACGGCTCCTTCAACTTCGCGCCAGCACCTGTGGATTTTCCTCAGAAGCACAAAGGGAATGTCATCAACATCAGCATCGCTGAGACGGGTGAGGGGCCTTCAGACAGCCACGCTGAGCTGAGCAGAGCCGTGATGTCACTTCCTTCTCTGTCTGCAGGCAAGTTCATCATGTCTGCTTCGGTTGACACCACCATCGTGATCTGGACTCTGAGGGGAGAGGTCCTGGCTACCATCAACACCAACCAGATGACAAACTCCCACGTTGCAGTGTCGCCGTGCGGAAGGTTTGTGTGGTCTGGTCGGACCCGTGGTGCCGGGGACTCGTGCTCATTTGCTGTGGCTCCTCCTCAGGTTCGTGGGTTCCTGTGGCTTCACTCCTGATGTGAAGGTTTGGGAGGTTTGTTTTGGTAAATCGGGGGAGTTTAAGGAGGTGGTCCGCGCCTTCGATCTCAAGGGTCACTCCGCCGGCGTTTATTCCTTCGATTTCTCCAACGACTCTCGCAGGTGAGAACAAAAGCTCCACACGCTCCACTTTCACCTGGTGAACCCTAGTGGAAACGATGCCGCTTTTGACGCAACCATGACATGTTTGTGTTTGTTGAGTATATTAAGCTTTCAATGCATTTATAATGATTTAATTAATTGATTTCTTATCGTTTTCTATCTTATTTTCTGTATATGTATGCATTGTCTGTGTGTGTGTGCGTAGCCTTAGAAGAATCACAGGACTCTCTCTCATGCTTTTTATCTAGTTTGAAAGAATGTGTGTTTGGGGAAGAAGCCAGATGTGTGTGTGTGTGTGTGTGTGTGTGTGTGTGTGTGTGTGTGTGTGTGTGTGTGTCATTTCTAACTTTTAGTTTAAATGTGTAAGTCCATTGTCCAAATGTGAGAAACCTTGACGGTTGCTATGTGACGGCGAAGGGAGGAACTGTTTTATCTCTGACGTGCTATGATTCGCTGCTGAACTTTGCAATATTTTTTTTATAATAAACGGGAGTCTGGGAAAATATCAGTTAGTTAGGAAAGAGTTAGAAGGAACGTTAGAAGGAAGAGAGACGTTAGGAGAGAAAAAGATTTGAGCACTTCCCAGACTGGATTGATTTCACAAACCCTGTGTTGAAGTCTTTTATTTCATTAGAGGAATTTCGTGAAGGCTAAGATCCATCTTTAGAGCGTGGAGAAACATTTGAGAAGGCCGCTCGCAATAGAAAGGGTCTGAGAACCCGACAGTGTTTTTTACAAAAACAAAAAAGTCAGACAGCTAGATTTACTGTTCATGCACCAAAAGTCAATGTGGCTTTTATGTATTAAAATGAGAAGAAGAAGAAGAAGAAGAAGAAGAATTGAACTTTATTAATCCCTCAGTGGGTAAATTTGTCTCTGCTTTTGACCCATCCGAACAAACTCGGAGCAGTGGGCAGCCACACGGGGGCATGTGGGGTCCAGTCATAGGGGGGATTCCAACCTCTTGCACACCAGTCCAAGTCCCCTACCACTGGACCACAACTCCCCATTAAAATTAAATACAAGTATTAAAATTAATATTTTATTCAATGTGATATTGACTTATGACTGTATAGATATTTAGCACTATTTTTCCTGCAGAATGGTGACGGTGTCCAAAGACGGCACGTGGAAGCTGTGGGACACGGATGTGGAGTACAAGCAGCAGCAGGATCCGTACCTCCTCCGGACGGTCCCGTGCCGGGTGTCGGAGGGGAGTCGGGTGGCCATGTCCCCTGACGGTCACGCCGTGGCTGTGTCAAACGGCTGCGACATCGCCATGTACAGCACAGCCACCGGAGACCTGGAAGAGGAATTTCTCGCCGTCCACAGCGACGACATCACGCACCTTAAGTTTGACGTTAACAATCGCTTCCTGGTCAGCAGCGGCGATCGTGCCATCCGGGTCTTTCACAATGTGACGGGCTATCGTGCTGCGATCCACGACATGCAGGCCATGCTGAAGAAAAGCTCCAACGATGGTGTGAGACAGAGACTGAAGCAGCAGATCACCGACGCTCAGGAAGCTCTGGACACCGTGATGAATGGAATCAAGAATTAAAGGTTGGACGGTGGAACCAGACAGAGCTGAACATTTTGTGTTTGCTGCAATAAATGGAGTGTTTTTACAAAGATTGCGTGTTAGTTGGTTTATATTCTTAAGGGGTTCTATTCTTATTCCTTTACATTTGTTCACCACATACATGAAATGTCATGTACCATGCATACAAAAATACATTTTACAAGCATGTTTCTAACAACATTTTACAATGTAAGAGCTGCAACTATTTATTGAGTTTGTTTTTTATTGATAATGATGGTGTCAATAATTTATTTTTTAAAGTGCGAAACAGTTAAGCTTTAGTTAGTTTTAGGGTAAAACTAAAGGGCAGTTGTGGTCCAGTGGTAGGGGACTTGGACTTGTGCCTGAGAGGTTGCAGTTTCGAGTCTCCCTAAGGCTTGTTCTTGGGTAAGACTCTCACCCGCACATATTCCCCGAGTGCCACGGCATAAGGCTGCTCAATGCTCGGGGTTTGTGTGTGATCACTTCGCTGTGTGTATGTGCACTTCACTTGGATGGGTTAAATGCAGAGGACACATTCAGTATGGTTCCTAGTGGCCATATTGCCAGTCACCTCACACTCATATGTATTATTTCATACGTTTTGGTTATAACAACATAAAATAAAATCATTCAATTATGATTTATTACATATACTCTACCAAATACATGCTAATATACTGAGTTATCGTTAAGGCTGCTCTCGGGACTTCTATTTTGAAAGAGTCAATAATCGTTAAGTTTCATTAAAACTTTTATTAAATTCATTACAGTGCAGTTTTAACTAGATGGTGCCCTGACATTTATTATAGATGCTTGTACACACTCATTCCGATATATAGAGGCCGCGGAACGGGACTGAGCCGCTTCCACCTGTCCGCTGGGCCAGAAGGCGGGACCCGTAGGTTGTGGAAAGTGATGCGGAGATCTCGCGAGACGGGATTTCCGCAGCAGCGAGAACAACACGATTCCAGCAAGTGGACCGCTTACATTTAGAAATGTCGGGACGCTCGGTACGCGCAGAGACCCGAAGCCGGGCCAAGGATGACATTAAGAAAGTGATGGCCGCCATCGAGAGAGTACGGAGATGGTGAGTATGTCGCGCAGACTCGTGACACTTTTGAAATAGCGAAACTGTTGCCCAAAGAGAAAGTTCAGTCAGAGAAGGGGGCGGGGCTTAGTAAGAGGATGAGTAGTAATTGACACACGACGCGGCCAATGGAAATAAGCGTAGCTTGGGTCAAATGAGAGTATTTTGAGGGACGATTCAGAGACAACTTTTTATTTTAGGAATTAATATTTTGGTGTTTAAATAACCAACATTTTGAGAAAGTATCTATCATCAGCCTTTAAAGCTTTTAAGGGAAAGAAATGTTTCCAAAAGAAAGACTGCTTTGAAAAGAGGAGATTCGTAAGAGTATGACGTGAGAATTATACGCGAGGTAACCAATGGCAGCGCACGTATCTTTACGCCTTGAGCGCATAACTGAAAATTGCATTTAGTGCTTAAATTTGTTATTAAACATTTACATTTAGTTCTTAAACTTTGGTTCTTAAGTGTATTTTTACATTTCAAATCACTGTGGGAAAAAAAATTAAAATTTGTGTCAATTACATCACAAAGAAGATCTTGGGGAAAAAAAATCTGTTGCATAATATCTACATTATATTTTCTCAGGGAGAAGAAATGGGTCACAGTTGGAGATACGTCATTAAGAATATATAAATGGGTTCCTGTGGTGGACACGAAAGAGGTAAGAAACGTCCGAGAAATCAGACTAACTGTGTTTCACAGCAATGCTCACAAACTCGCAGCGTTCGAAGCCTAAACTTTGTGTGGTTTCTTGTAGTACAGTCAGTGTTTCTCCAGGAACTGGGAAGCAATCTGTGTATCCAGGGTCTGTTTTACCCTTGGAAGTTCACGAGACATGCTCAAGTTAACCAAATCATTAACGATCAAGGCCTATAACAATGTGCTGTTGACTCTTCACCTAATAACACGCCTTAAAGCAACAGTGATGGTTTATACTCCAGTACTAATCCCTACTGACTGCAGATCAGGCCTGATTTGTTTTTGCAAGAATTGGAAACTGTTGTGCTGAAGAAACCAGGTGTGATGGCGTGGTCACCTCCGTGTTCACAGACTGTACACCAGAACACAGGCGTTTTACCTTTTTACTCTCACATAGGCTAACAATATGAGGCTTGTGGAATCGTTTTTTCAGGCCTTTACAAATTGGCCCAATTAAACCGCTGGCCAGACTAACAGGTATCTTACTGGGTGAACCATATTCAGCTGTTTCTGGCTTATAAGGGTTTTGGTGCTTTTGACTTATGTGCTTTATCGATTTATTTTGAATCATTATGTTGTTACCATGACATTGGGTTACACACAACTACGAGCCTCTAGAACCAAACTCTAAACTTTGATGTAAAGTCAGTCATACTACGTTCTGAATCTTATGTCTGATTGATTTCTTCCACTTGTTTTAGAAAGAAAAGAGTAAAATGTCTGTGGTGGCAGAGAAGCAGCGGCTGAATTTCCCTGCAGAAGAAACATCCGATAACTCCTGCTCCGTCCTGTTAGACTTTCAAGGTAATCATTCAGACGTTCCACAAAGAACGATGATGCTCCTCTCTGGCTCAACACTATAACTAGGGACGCACCGATACCACTTTATTGGAAAACGAGTACAATTACTTGCATTTCAGTACTCGAGTACTTAATAAAAACATTATTTAAATGTGCAGGTAACAGCTTTAGTCATATAATTAAACAGCAAATCAAGGGGCTAGTTTGGAATTAAGAACATTTATTTAATATGAAAAGCATGATGCATACCGCATAATAAAGAATAAATAATTGTGAAATGGCAAGGTAACTCAAGACTAACCCTGACACTAATTTTTTACAATTTGTTGCAAATTCTGCCGTTTTGAACATTAATAAAGGGCATTAATAATGAATCTTTGCTATTAAGTGCACACCATTGGAATGAACTAACAAAGTTTGCTACAGCGTGAGTTGTGTTGGTTAAGAAGCAAACTCTTTTGTACTTGTTGTCTTGTTGGGATTTTTGGTGCTTAATTAAATTACTTGTGTTAAATGCGCAACATTTTGAACCCTCCTCTGGACAATTTTGCCGAGCACAATTTGCGGTCCGCTTTAGTTTTTTTTTTTTAATATTTATTCCCTTCCGGTTTTGGCTGACTTTTAACAAGTACGTACTTTCGAAAATGTGGTATTGAGGCCGATACCGTATTGGTGCATAACTATAACTGCATCTGGAGCGCAGGCCACCTCTGATGGTAGATTTAACCCTCAGATGAAAACAGCAACCAGAGTTCCCTCTCAGACTCGTACCAGCACAAGGTCACGGCCGACAGCAGTAACAACTCCAGCCCACAAGCCAGTGAGCCGGTCAGTCCTTCTCCTCACGGTCTGGTCTTCCACACAGAGGAGCCACAGCCTCCCACCCTCGGACAGGAGCTGCTGGAAGGTGAGATCAAGTGCTGTCTTGTTAAAAACCATGTGTGCTGTAGTGTTGCACATAAAGACCAGGGAACTAGTTTGTTATATTTACTGTCCGTTGTATCCAATATCTGCACTTTTAGTGATGTGTCACGAGGTGTAAATAAAGCGAGCTGATTGGTTCACAGAGTCAGATAGAGACAAACAGAGGCGACAAATAGAGATTTGCCTCGTGAGAGTCAGTTTCTCCGCATCAGTTTCACACTTCTCTCATCACAGCCAGACGGAGTAATGTTGTAAACAATATAATTATAATTATTCTAATTTACCTCCGATATCGGATCTTTTGGATTAGATCTTATAAAGGTTATGACTTGATGATTGGTGGTTTCTCCTGTAGATCCGCTGCTCCTGTGCAGTGAAGTCGCAGACGAGCCTCCAACGCTGATCAAGGAAGACCTCCGGCCACGTGCGCCTCAGGTGGGCTCCGCTTCATTATCCTACTCAACGTTCCGTGTTTAGTTGCCACAGTCTTGTTGTAGTGACTGATCAGCAATCACCAGAACTGCCGCATTTCACCTGTTTTCCCACGCCACAGTGTTGTGACATGAGGTCATAACTTCCAGAAAACGCTGTGATGTTTTGCGTGTTTGTTCATACAGGACAACGAGGAACCCTGTGGAGCTCCACCACTGAAGAGATTCTGTACTGAGCAGGTCTCAGTGATCCGCTCCCCGCCTCTGAGCTAACACACACACACACACACACACACACAACTCCACTCAACTCAACTCCATGCTGTATTTATTTAACTCCGTCTCTGCTCGTGTCCACTTTCCCATAAATTCCGTTACACTCACACTTATCCAAAGCGAGTTACATGGCATCCCTGTTGCTCACCGATGAATCTTCTGATTGAGCCACAAGAAGCGTCTTCATTGGGTCCCACACGTGACTTGTCATCTGGACCAACACGATCAAACTCAAGCCACGTTTTAATTCGGTCTGAACGGGATTAACTTTTAGAAAACACAAAACAATGACGCAGATGAATAAAAAAACCCAAGACTATTATTGCAGTAGAGATACATTAAAAATAATAAAAAAATAAATAAAATATACCAGTGTTTTATGTCCTCCATAAAATACATCCTGTGAAAATTAGACAAGTTATTATAAATGAACATGCTGCAGAAATTAATAAAATGTACATGTAAAATAAAGTTACAAATGTACAATTGTTGTTTAAACAAGGCAATTGAAGCGCTGCATTCTGGGATCTGTAGTGTGTGCACGTCATCAGCGCTACATGTCTCTGGGTCATTTTTCTTTCTTCGTAATGATGCTTTACTCAAGCCCCAATCTAAAGATTATTAATGGCACATTTAATTCTGCAGGGATAGGAAATGAATGTATTCTTATAACCGACACTTCATTTGAAGGTGTGGTGATTTTCATTGGTCGCTGGCGCTGGCCATGTTCTTAACTCAAGTCATGTTCTTTATGTGTGTTTCAAGTTCTTCTTTGTCTTTTTGGTCTTGAAAACAGACTTCTGTTGGTTGTCATAAAGCATAAGCTAAAAAAAATATTATATTGTTCTTGTTTCGTTACAAACAATAAAGTGGCTGACTTGTTCAATTTGAATAAGGTGAGACACGTTCTTGCTGCATTCGGAGTAAAGATTGACCGATAGGTGGCGCTGAAACACCAGCCACTCAAGTCAGAAAAATAAAATGCAAGCAGATGGATTGACGGACGTAGGGATAGTTAGATAGATGGATAGAGATATAGATGGTGTAGATATAGACATATAGATAGATAACATTTCCTGCACCAGCAACAATATATGCACAGAACTACGAGTTGGTTCAATCATTGTGTCTTCGAGTTTTTTTTCATTTTTGTTCTGATTACGCCTGAAGAGGTGGACGCTTCCCGGCAGCCTAGATACGTCCACAGCGGTGTGGAGCTCACGACCCCCGCAGCGGTCCCAGGCGATCATGCTGCCTAGATAGTGCAGTGCGCTCATTAGTGCTCGAGCCTCACGCAGACGACACCGGCGGAGTCACGCGCAGCTGGCGGGAACATGCCTGAGGGGGGCTTCACCTTGCTTTTCTTTCTACTGTTGGCTTTGTTTCGTTCTTTTAAAGTTTCGGCAGTGGTTTATCAAATTCCGCTGAGGCAGCAGCAGCGGAACGCGGCGGACCACACGGCGGGAACAAACGCACTAAACAGGTAAAGTTAAATCCGCCTTACCTCGTGTGTGTGTGTGTGTGTGTGTGTGTGTGTGTGTGTGTGTGTGTGTAAAGACCGACGCCAAACATACAGAAACAAATCTAACTGAATTATTGAACGATAGCTGTGATTCCGGCCGATGGCTGCAGCAGCATCTCAACTTACGGGTTCTGGACGAACGGTTTGTGGGTCTGCTGTTGATATTCGCATGTTCCTTTATTTCATGCCATTGTTTTTATTTTCCTTTTTTTTGTTTCTTTTTATTTTATATATTTATGCTTATATTTTCGAAAGAGGGGTAAAGACGGAGTCAGTCAAACTCAATTCCCTGTTGTCATCGCAACTTGGCCAATAAAGTTTTCTGAAGTTTTCTGATTTCTGATTCTATTCCTGTTTATTATCCATCCATCCATTCACCCACCCATAACGGTCGGCCTTTCCTGAGATATATGAAGGGAAGGTCAGCTTGAGCTCGGGTTCAGCAGTGTCTTAGGCTTGTTCCAGAGTTTTCAGGAGGTCGACTCGTGTGACTGTCATCATCAGTTCCTACAAGGTGCTGGAAAAAATACGCTTGTGCCACTTACGAGATCCCTGAGAAGATCTGGGTCCACAGCCGTGTTTTGTCTTCTTTAGAAGTCAAGGAGCTTCATGAAGAAATATTACTGCACTAAAACACATCACAGTTACTTTTTACATGTGCACCAGTCAGTCTGTGAGAAACCAGCAGAGAGAAATAAATCAGCATGCGGGTCGCCGTTACCTAGGCCTCACAAGAATCTGCTGAAGGCTTTTCATTTGCAAGAACTTGGTTTTATGGCTGGGTTTCTGTTCCTCAGAAACTGGTGCCAGTTCACCGTGCAGAAGAGCGTCTCTTGCCAGACCCAGAACGGGACGGAGACTGTGGTGCAGCGACTGTTCCAGAGCTGTCGCTGGCCTGGGCCGTGCTCAAATCTCATCAGGTAGAAACTCCTGAGGTCTTCTCCTGTAATCCAGCTCACAGCACACGTGTTTCCCAGCTACAGAGCAGTGGTGAGACCCGTCTACAAACTGACCTACAGGAAAGTTTCTTCTCTAGAATGGCGGTGCTGTCCAGGATTCCACGGCGATGATTGCAGAGAAGGTGAGAGAGCAAGTCTCACTCACTGACTGCTGAGAAGTTAACATTTATGCCAATAAACGCTATAAAATGTTTAAGTTATTTAAATATAAAAGCGTATGCCAAAATGCATGCAAATATATTGTGCAGGTCAGGGACGAGTCATTAATCACAATTGCTTTTATTTAATATAATTATATTTTTTATATTTATATTTTGTATAATATAATAATATAGCCTGTCTAAAATAACCATAATAGTAAATTATGTATTTAATAAACTCACTAGGGCTTATTTTGAGGTGGGAATATTTTTATCAGGTTTTGTTATGAGTAGCTCTTTAGGCTCCACCACAAACTCTCATTGTTTAATTTACAAATCAAACAAAATTATCTGTGTGTGTGTCAATGTTTTTTGAAAGTTTAGGCAAATGTGAAACATTCAATGCAAAGTAATTTTGTTAACGTGTTAAATAACGTGTTACAAATAACAGTTTTAAATGTTTAGCTGCTAGTAAGTCATATTTAAGCGTAGGAGATATTTTAGAAGACCCATGCTTGAACAACTCACAGTACAGGATATGTATTCTAAAAACCATGCGCTTTTCTTCAACATTTTATGATTGAAGTCAACATGTTTTTCCACACTCAAACAGAATATGGTGAATTCCGGAGCTGAAATGTGATGTTCCTCTCTGTGACCCATGGATGCTAATTCACCCATGACACACATTCTCATGTTCTTCGGCCTGAGATAGTTGAAGGAACCTCCTCTGGACCACGGCAGACACACTGACCTGTCTGTGGTGTCTCTTTTCAATTGTTCCCCTGGAGATTTGAGTGATTTAGTTTGGGTCAAGTCCAAGGGCGCCGTGAACTCTGACATGAGAAATAAATCAGAAATCCTCTTTCCTAATCCTCTCCTCCCTTGTTTTCCCCTGCGCCGGGCTCATGGTCTCAGCCGGAGGCTGTCGGCCCCCTGGGTCTCCGGCCCCTCTGTGCGTGGTTCACTTGAGAACATATTTTTGGAATTCAATTGAGCCTCATAGTCAAGTCGTGTCGTGTGTGAACTGCTAACATTTCCATGGTCGTGATGAGCGGCTCGCACTTCACTCCTCAGCTTCCAGTCTCCTTTGGTGCAATGATGGACAGAACCAAGAAGTGATTTGTGTGCTGAAATGCTGAAAAAAACAGCCTACCGTATTTTCTGGACTATAAACCGCACCTGTATATAAGCCGCATCTGCTCTATTTTCGAAAAAAAAAAATAAATAAATAAAACACAAATAAGCCGCACCTGCATACAAGCCACATCCACTCTATTAAAAAAAGTTCCCTTTCCAGTTGTTCACTTGACACTACTGGAGACAACATTGCCTGACAGGGAACAAGGGTTTCAGTCAAACCTGGAGAGTTTTGCAAGCCACAGATATGTATGTTTTTGGATTAAATTTTTTTTCTTTATTACATATGTTCGCGGATTCACGGCTTCAGGTATGCATAAATTATAAAAGAAATATATTCGTGCACAACTGCGAGGTCTGCTGATGTCTCGCACATCCCGCAAATTGCGCCTGATATTCCCCCATTCAAACACTTTGAAAATTAATATCTCTGCGGCCACGCGTGCTATGTATATTATTAATGAATATTTTGTTTCGTTACTATACGCATAACAATTTTTTACATGGTCCAATTTTTTTTTCCCGCTTGCATTCGTTAAATGAATGAATGAATGTATGTATGAAATTTTATAGTATTGGTAGCATGATCATTTTTCGTTTTTTACGTGAAACAATAAAACACTTACTGTTTTATTGCTTGGCATTCATTCCGTTCTACTGCATGCATCTGCTTAACAATCTTTCGTTTTTTTTATGTTATGTCAAGTATGTAACACTTACTTGCCATTATTACTAGACATCTGTTCCTGTGATTTTTGTACTGAGATGTTTGTTAACATTACTTTAATAAAGAATACTATGTGAAAAAAATTGTTTTAAAAGTCTGAATAAGTGTTAAATAAATACATAAATGCGGATTTTCACCTATCGCGGTCGGGCTAGGAAGTATCTACCGTGATAAACCAGGGTTCACTGTATTTACTACAGGAACAGAACGATTTTGAATTGTAAATGTACATGTATGTAACTAAACAGATCCTTTCCTAACCTGTATTTTAACACCAGCAACTTTGCTGATTAAAACTTATAAAAATCATATCTGCTTAGAGCGTCCCTAGTGGTGGAAAAAAATCAGCAGAATAGCCGCACCTTTGTATAAGCCGCACGGTTCAAAACATAAGAAAAAAGTAGCGGCTTATAGTCCGGAAAATACGGTAATTCATATTTCCTTGGTTTTAAATTGCTTGTTTATTTCATCAACATGAAAATGCTTTGCCGAAGTTGCGTTAAACCTCTCTGGTAAAGGTTTGTTCTTCAGAAGTGTTTGGTGTTTCTCATCCACACACTCTTCATGAAGCGAGGAACGTCTTTGTTGAGGAACCGTTGCATGTCTCCACAACTGATTGTAATGAAAGTCCTTCTCTTTTTCTGTTTCCTGTTGTAGTATCTGTACGTCATGTAACGTCAGCTTGTGGGTTCAATTCCCAGGGAAATTGTGTGAGGCAGTGTAAGAGTCTTTGCAGAGATGCAGACCTGACCCAGTAAGGTTCGCTCAATGTTCTGATGCGACGGAATGCGAATGAAAAGCTGCGGAGGTGTGGGAGGAACAGCTGGAACCAACAGCCGTGAAACATCCACCGTCAATATCTGACGCCTGCTGTGCCGTGTAATCACTCAACAAGCTTCATCAAGATTAACCTATCAGATTATCTTTACGCTTCTCTGAAACTTCATTCCGTTTTCCAGGAAATGAGAGAACTTTAGTTTGTTTTGTGCTCTTTGTCTTTTTTGTCACATTAGAGGGCAAACCTCTAAACACTTAGAGACCGATGAAGCACCTCAGCCGTCTTTCAGCACCTTCAACAAACGTTTGTGCAATGTGGCCGGAGACTGGTGTCGGCAGTTTGCAGACGTTAAGTGTAGTTTTCCAGTTTATATTGTTGCTTATTTCCGAGTTGAAGTTAAAACGAAAATGGGAATGTACTTGGCCAAACTCATTGTTAATCCTGAAAAATCTGAAAGCTCCCTCAAAAAACTATTGTGTGTCTAGAGGCCATTTTATTTATATTTTTGGAAACGGCTTCCACAAGCAGATTTTCTCGGCCACTTCCCATGATGCTCTACTCGGGATCTTATCTCTAGTGGTTGACTCCAGCTGTCTTTCTTACTACCCCCATACGAGGCCTGGCAGAGCTTCAAATCTATCACCTGCTCCACAAATTCCTTTAAATTGAGATTATGATCTGTATCTGAGCGAGTGTGGGAACGCGGGACTGGAGTGGTGTCTCGTGACGGATGCGAGTGAGATCATGTCGTTTCTGCGTTTCTGCTCTACCTGCTCCCTATCTCTTCTTTTAATCGGAAGCGCTCTGGAAGAAGATGGAAGACTAATTAACTTTCCAATGATCATAACAGAAAATCTTTGTCATCAGCTTGTCACTAAAAGTGTATGTGCTTAGCAGACGTATTTACTCTAAGCGACTTGCCGTACATTAGTTTTACAGTTTAATTGTTCAACTTTCTCAGGGAATGGAACCAACACAGATGTGCTAGACTAAAATCAAAGCTAAACTCAACCATACGTGTTATAACCAAGATTGAGATGCATCTGTATTTTTACTTTACTCATTTTCTCTACAAAATCAGAGTGCGACATTTTTGCTCACAGTAATGAGAATTAGGACTTTTTGCCTCCTAGTGGGCAAGTTATATATTTAAAACATGTCTCATCAGCCTCATCTGTTTTATTTAGGGCTGTCAAAGTTAACTAGTTAACGCACGCGATTAATTTTAAGTGCTTAATTGAGTTAATTTTTTTTAACGCCATTAATCACAGTTGCAGTTTTTGGTGAAAATGCAATAAATAGACCCAGAGAGCTATGGGTGACACCTATGTCAGCCAGGTGTGGCTCATTATGATCAGAAGCTCAGAGTGATTACTTTGCACCTAAATAGCTGGTAGGTGAAAGTGTTTAATGACAGACACTTGCTTGTCTCATCGATCTCTGGGTGTTTTGAATGAATGTACTTTCATCTGTTAAAACTGAGAACTGCAAATACATAACTTGTTCGTCAAATCTCTGTTCAACAAGCCACCACTGTAGATTCATAGGGATTAGATGAAGACAATACTGTATTTACTTACACTTATATTTAAAAACAGACATTCTAAGCTTTGTGTAATTTCTTTATGTACATTGTAAGACATATGCTTCATGTTAGAGTGTATTTATTAAGTTATTTTGTTTTCAGCTGACAAAAAGAAGGCAAAACGTGCATCAAGTTTTAGTTGTATTAATATTATTTATTTATTTTTACAAAAAGCACAATGTCCTGTTTTTATTAAGAGTGTAACCTAAAAAATGGGCACTTCAAACTTTCAATTGATGTAAGTCCAAAATTTACTTTTTTTGTGTGTTTTATTTTGAATAAAGAGTGACTCGACCTCTGAAGGTTAAAAAACTAAGAAAATATATTACAAATTGAACAAAACTTCTACTAAATGATATTGCAGTATTTAAACTAGTGTATATTTAGTGTTGCGTTTACATTACTTTACATATTACACCTTATTATCCATTATTTCAAGCTTTAGTCATTTAATCGTCATTAATCGCGATTAATTTGGTCAGGAAAGTGCGATTATTGCATCTTTGTCTCTGATTTTGGTTCATCTGACCAGAAACAGGGTGACCGGAATAGTTCTTTGTTTGAGAAATAAGTGGTCAAAGACTCTCCAGCAATATGAAGGTGTGAAGAAATTGCAAGAAAATTAGTCTGAATTCTTCATTAAAAGTCTCGTCTGAGAGCGATGCTGAAGTCTGTGGAGTGACGTGTGTTTCAACAGCAACATCAATGATGGCCACGCGCTGGGTGTTTGCATCGCTGTGCCACTTTTAATCAACTCATCTTGCTAGTTCCAGCAGCGGCCGCACATCTGCTAAAAGCATCGCGGCTCTGCACATCTCATTTGTTCAGAGAAGGCCGTCGCTCTGCCTCACCGCTGGGTGTTTTTCCAGAACACTCATCTGAGATCCACCTGGCTCCCAGCCGAGCGCCTTCTCTTCAGCCAAGGCACGTGGACAAGAAGGTTTTTGGATTGCTGAACCATTCCTTTCGCGACTGCAATGCCAGATTTAACAGTTTAACTCGCAACATTCGATCATATATCAAGTGCCAAAGAGGAAATACTGTAGAACTGAAAAGAAGCCTCCCGGCAACCTGCTCTTCAAGGGTCAGGGGCTTCAGGATGGCCTCTTGAAACTCTCATAAATGCGTTTGCAGCTTTGGGAATATCCTTGTGGTGCCCTGGTAGAGCGGTCACTGCAAGAAGGAACCGAGTTTGAGTCCCGCACAGGTGGTTCTGTTTAGAGTTTGCATGTTTTTTTCTGAGATTGTGTCTTTGTGTTTTTAAACACAAATGCTGTCTTTGTGTTATCCTCTCTGCGATTGGCTGACCAGATTGGTGTGCCACTTCCCGCCCCAGATACTGTGATTGGCTCAGAAGGGACAATATATTTGAAAATGGATGGATTAAATATTATTGCAATTGAAGATATTAAGCAGGTTATAACTAGTTTGATTCAAAAATAAGACCTAGCCAGAAGCCTCTTCACTTCCTCCCAAAAGGTTCCCAAGCTCAGGTTCTGCTCCTGTCCTTCCTCACTCCCTGACTTGAACAGAACATTAGCAGCTCAACGGTAACGTTCTTCATAATTATCAGTGAAGTAGATCTTTGACTAGCTGATAAGAGTTTGTCTGAAGGGAGACGGTAATTCTGGAGGAATCTCGATGTTAAATTGTCTCTTTCACACTGCACGTCCTTGTGAATGGTAGAGCACAGTGTGGATTTCCTCTTGTTCTCCTCCAGGGAGAATGTGAAACAAGTTCTGACGTCTCCATACGTCTCTCAACACAATGAGCTCCACAACACATTTCGATTTTCAAGCATGTCAGTGTTTGTGAAGTGAAGTTCTTGACCAACATGCAGCGAAGACCAGGATGAAAACTCAAATGAAATGTTGCGTGCATGATTTATGACGCAGCAGATGGTTGGGAGATTTATAGCTGTTGCTTAATCCATTCACTTTTTCATGGCAAAAATCCATTTTTTCTCCTCTGTCATAGCGCATTTTTCATGAACACGTCTTTCTGTCTTCCTCCCTGTAGAGTGCATGAACTGCACCGGTTATGCTGACCTCACAGAACGCTTGCATGTTGTTGAAGCTCAGGTAAGACTAACAGACACGGCATCCTGTGTGCCTTTGTCTTGCTCTGTTTTTCAAGAGAAAACATTTGTTCTCTCTCCAGATAGTATTGTTGAAACATGCAGAAGCGCGTCCTCACTTCTTTTCACCTGAGAGGACAACCGATAATGAAGTGGACAGGCCTCAGCCTTCTCCTGTAACGCCTAATGCCATTGGTCGGCCTGGTGAGACATGTTCTAGGTGCATCCGCTGCACTTCTACTGCATTTCTGTTGCTTGGATATGATGCTCACTGCATATCAAGTGCAAGGGATGCATTTCTCTTATATTTATAAGTTCCACACTGCATTTCTACTGCACATATATGGTGAACACTACGTTTCGAGTGCATGAACCGCATCTCTACTGCATGTATATGCTACACTCTGCCTGTTTGGTGCATGACTTGCGCAGGATTTCTACTTTGTTATTTTAGTATTTTAGTACGTACGTGGGCTGCATTTCTGTTTCATGTGTGCTTACATATACTTGCAATGAATGTTGTACCCTGGTCCAATAGGACAACCAGGGCCCATGGGTCCTCCCGGTTCTCCTGGACCTCCCGGACCATTAGGGAAGACTGGGATGTCAGGAAAACCTGGCTCTGCAGGGCCCAGAGGTCTGTGCTGTGATCTCTAACTGAGGCTTTCATTGAGGGATTTTTTTTAACCTAAATTGGGGTTTATCAGGACCTCAAGGACTACAGGGGGAGCCAGGAGAGAGAGGCCTTCCTGGACCACCGGGCCTGCCTGGATTCTCACCGTTTCCCATCCGGGGAGATGTTTTCACCCTAATGGCTAAACAACATGCCAACTGTGAGTACAGTTTTGATGTAACTGTTCTATTGCATGTTTCATACAAGATTGAAATCATTGTTTCTGCATGTGTGCTACGGTTACAAACCACTGGGGGGCAGCACTTGACATCATCCGGCATTAGAGTTCTCAGATCTCTGGCTCTGTTTAAGAACCTCGTTGGCTTCTGTCTGTCAGCAGTCCATCAGAGTCATGTGTTTGCTGTCTGTGGAACAGCAGGAATCTGGCTGGCTGAAAGCAGAACCTCACTGTGCTGGACAGCTGAAATCTCCTGCGAATACTGTTCGTGATTACGTTGTTCTAGCTTTCGGGGGTTGTAATGGTAGAGATTAGAGCGCTATGAATGCACATTTAGCATATTATGTACGTGGACTATGCGTGTAATAAAGTGAAAAACGGTCGTGTTATTGTAGCTCCAGTTGTTCCATTTGTACAATAATTTACTTTACAGTTACTTTACAGTCATTTGGCAGACGCTTTAATCCAAAGCGACTTACAAAAAGAAGAGCAAGTGAAGCGATTTGTCTACAGTAGATGTCTACACAGGCTATATAAAGAAACTTACTAGACAGAACAGCATGACAGTCAACAACAACAGTGAACACAAGACAAAAAAACACAAGACAAAGATACATTTTTTTTTAATAATCAGTGTTAAGGTGCTGGTGGAAGAGCTCAGTTTTTAGTGCTTTTTTAAATGTTGAGAAGGTTGCAGACTTTCTAAGAGGAATAGGTAAATTGTTCCAGACAGCCGCTGAATTAATATTAAATTAATACATTTAGAATTAATATGATCAATAATATTTTAGCACTTAATGAAGTATGAAATGTTGCAGATGAGGATCGAGATTTCCGTGACCAGCAGGCTCTTCCCGGCCCACCAGGTTCTTCTGGACCTCCTGGTCCTCCAGGTACTCGTGAATCTCCATGAACTGTGTGCTACTATAACCCCAAGCTCACGATTTGTTCCATGCACAGGACCTGCCGGACCACCTGGACTCCCGGGGCCACCTGGGAAAAATGTAAGACGTGTTTAAATACATGATCAACAAGGATTTGACCTTTACTGATGATTTGATCTTCATTATAGGCTGACCTCACCACTGTTGGTAAACCAGGGGACAGGGGCCCGAAAGGAGACCCAGGAGACAGAGTGAGTGGTCTTGGTCTTCACAGCGTTACAGTTAAGCTTATGCTTTCTTATGTTCCTGAAGGGACTTCCTGGATTCACAGGAAAGGAAGGACAGACAGTAAGTCCACTGAACATTTACCTCCGTATGCATTTAATGTTGTAGGCTAAAATAATCATTTCATTTGCGATACACGTATTTTTTTATTCTGTATATCAGGCATGTCCAAAGTCCGGCCCGGGGGCCAAATGCGGCCCTTAATCAAATTTTGACCGGCCCTTGACTTGATTCATAAAATGAATGGAATACGGCCCGCGGCCAGTATTCAGTCCCTCCAGGATTCGCGATCGCGCCAATTCACGCAAATTCAGCGAAACCCCGCGATTTATTTGCGACCTTGCAATTTCTTCCAATCACCACAAATTTACCGCAAATTCAGTTCAGCGCGTGAACACACCATGTGATCTCAAACGAATACGGTTTGTTTCACCACGCCCACCCGAGCTAGTAAAAAATTAAAGGCAAAATCATATATTTTTTTTTCAATGATCCATTATGATGGTTTTTACTTTATTTGTGAGCACATTTTAAAAAGCAGTTAAAATGCTAAATCACTTTATTTCCATTTTAGTATTATATCTGTTTTTTTTTGTTTTTGTTTTTTTTTTATGCATTTTTAAATAGGAATAAACACTATTTAATGTTAAATACTAAACTATATACAAAAATGTGTATACCGTAAAATGTGTATTTTTTTTTCCCTGAGCCCGGTCCGGCCCCTTTGTCAAATGTTAGAGCCCAATGTGGCCCGCGAATCAAAAAGTTTGGGCACCCCTGCTGTATATATTTAAATTTGAATGTTCTATATTGCATTGGCTCATATATTCTTTTAGTGACATTGTATATACGTAAGCACTGATGCTCCCTCTGACGGTGAACAGGGTTCTGGAGGTCCTAAAGGAGAACCGGGAGACACATCAGCTGAGGTACGAGAGGATCTTAGCAGGAGCTGTGGAGATAAGGACTTACTGAGGTTCTGTTGCAGATGCAGCAGCTGAGAGAAGCTCTGAAGATCCTGGCTGAGCGGCTTCTCATTCTCGAGCACATGATCGGCATTCACGGTGAGCATCACGTTCTTCTCCAGATGCCCTCAAAAGGAGATGCTCTGAAAGCTGCCAGTGTAGGTACAAAACAAAATCGCCTCGGGGTCCTGCGACTGGTGATGACGTCACACTATGGTGACGCTACTTGGACAAACCACGTAGAATCGCGATGTTTTTGCCAATAACCAGCTGCAGAAGCGCAGAATGGCAGTCTGAGACTTATTGAGTATATGAAGTAGGGCTGGGCGATTAATCGAAAAATAATCAAAATTGAAATTCAAATGTATAATTGTTCACATTTTTCCATGACGATTATCTCGATTTCGATTACTTTCCCTTTAAGAACTTTTTTTTCTTTTTTACTTTCCCTTTAAGAACTACCGTGTGTGGAATTGAGTCACTACGTCACGTTTTTGCGCCCAACATGTCGAGCATGGAGAGTTTAGACTGGTCGATCGCAAAGGCATTGTGGGTAGATCGCATGTCATCCCAAAACGATCGCAAAAAAATGGCGTGGAAAAAAACAGTTTAAAAACTCTAGCATGCTCGCAACAGAGGGGCTAAAAATGAGTTGAAAGGACGGAACATGTAAAAAGCGATTCTTAGTCCAGCATTGACATACCGTCATAGGCGTGCAGCAGCAGCGCTCACGTGCGCTTATTACTTTCACTCACAACGAGTTTACATACAATAAACAGAGAGAATGAGTGAGGAAACACAACGGTCCAGTAAGTCTGCTATCAACTCGGACATTTTCGTACCTGAAA
>CM051494.1:835521-880610 GCA_028031935.1 Paedocypris micromegethes
TTAATAAATAATCATAAAGAAGATCTGTGTGTGTTTCCTTCAATTTTTATCAAGTAATCTCAAGTATAAAACTTGTCATTGAACTATGAGGGCAGAAAAGATGGGCATAATCGCCCAGCCCTAATATGAAGTTAGCGGAGCCTTAATAGGCATTTTGTACTTCCGTGTTTGCTCGGAAAGCCCACGTTATTAAAGTTATATTCATGCATTCTTCTTAAACGATTTAATTGAAAAGATTGACTTCCGTCTGTATATGGGTTGCATATGTATATACACATATTGTGACACTTTGTTTTTAATTCACCAGAGATTAAAAAAAATTTATGCGTGAATTTATATAAAATCATTACGCCATCCTTCCAACACAAATCATTTTACTACTATCCACAAAAGTTTGTAATTTGTAATAACTTATCCATGTGTTTTGTTGTCACGAATGATTAATAACAATAAATTATTTAAAATAATAATAATAGTAGTAACAACAACAACAAATGTTTCTGAACATTTTGTTTCATAAAATACTTTTTTAATACTCTGGAGTTTCGAGCGTGATAGGTCAGCGTTAAATCCCATACGTCATTCCAATTTACCGCCAATCAAATGGTGTGACGTCATCACAAGTCGCAGGAGCCCGAGACGATTTTGTACCTACACCGGCGCTTTTAGTTGAATGTTGAACGCTGATGTCATAGACATCTCAGTGTTGTGTTGTTTCAGTGTGTCGTGTAAGTCACGCTCTGTCACGCGTTCTATCCAGATACTCTAATGGATTCGGGTTCAGGAATTGATCTGCTGGCAGATTTGATGCAGACGGGCAGTGATGAGCGAGCGGAAGCTGGCAGGGGCGTGTAGCGCTCGCCTGTCGCCTCAACGGATCCATCCAGAAATATATTTGTTGTCGTTGAAGTTAAGACATGGCGAGTGTACTGTGGCACTGAGCATTTCTCTGTTTTATTTCCCCGTGTATTATGTTTACTTTTATACGTAGGTTTTTTTGTCTTCATATCTTTTTATTTAGTTGAACATTTAATTTGTGTATGTGTGTGTAAACTTTTGTAAATGTATGTTTTTTCATATACAGTAGACTTCCAATTAAACTTTGTAAAATTAAAAAAAAAAAAAGTTTGCCCACCAACTACGGGATGTAACTTGTTAATTGTGTATCATTTGTTAGAATGGATCAGCTCCACCCGATCAGCATTAATAAATGCTCTCATGTCTGTTACGTTTCTGGCTTTGTCAAATAAAAATGTCTTTTTAAGGATGGTTTCTATCAGGTTGATTTACCATTTTTACTAATAATGAGCAAATTGACTCTCCTCAATCATTATTATGCCAAACAAGGGACATTTTTTGTGTGCTAGAAATGAAATATTGGTGAATTTAATATCAGATTTTCTAAAGCCAAAGCCAGAGATTTCCCCAGTTTTTGGTCCTGGGTTCAGAATCGAGTCAGAACCCCGAGCCAGCACATACAAACACCAGCACACCGATTCAACCTTTTGACCGTGGGGAACACGCCACGTCCACTACAATACAGCGTGTTTGCCGCTTTACTCACCTGTTCTTACTCATAAAGCAAATCACTGGCTGCCTGAAAACCCAAAATGGCAGAAAGCACCTCGAGCGGCTATTAATAGAGCGGCAGCAAAGGGCCCGAGAGACACGAAAGGCCCCGCTGACCTTGTTCAGGGTCCAGTTTGGCTTTCAGCTTATTGTTGCAGTTGAGCTTTTATAATCCCACTGAGAAAGAGCCAAATCTTTCCTTATGATAGAGAGAATGAAAAGCGTTCAGATGTTCCCCGCGGTATTTCTTGAAGACACACTGAAGCTCATTTTGTTTTATTCGTTTAACTCAACGTTTATTTCTGTACACTTTCAGCTGGTCGGTCATGTGTTTTCAGATTTAATGTAAGGTGACGAGAGTTCCTTTTAGGATGATTTGTATTTTTTGACAAGAGTCAGAGACAGAGCATAGAGGAAGACGCTACGCGACATTAAACAGAGATGGAGAAGTGCGAGAACGTGTCACTCCTGCTCCTTGTCTTCTCCGTGAGTGATGACGTAGCACAGATTCTTGTAGTCCAGGTTTCCAGCCACGTCCAGTGGGAAGTTGGTGAACATCTGACTGACCTAGGTTAGTTTGGACATTGAGTTACACTGCATTGAACCTTTAAGATACAATCATATAATTACAATGACTCCGCCCTCTGACAATCATGGGCGGAGCCACTTTCTGCTTTTTAAAATGTCAAGCATATTCTCATGTCAAGTCTATTCATTTAACTGATGAAAAAGCGACCATAGAAAACAAGACCGTTCATTTTAAATGATTAATTACCTCGGCCTCTGTGAATTTGTCTGCTTGTGACATGAGATGATACTTGATCCTGGAGAAGAAGGAGTAGATGAGAGTTTAATACATCTGTGCTTTACGACGGGAGGTGTTTAAGTGATGTTGCTGCTCTCACTCTTCTCCTTTGAGAATCCCGGTGCCTTCTGGATCAAAGATCTTAAAAGCGTTGAGGATGGTCTCCTCTGGGTCTGTGCCTGTGAGGAACACAACAGCAGTCTTATCAAAGCGAGACACTGACGGCAGCTCCAGTCACTTCACAAGACTTCACGTGAAATTCACTAGACGCCGTCCTGCTCCGTGTCCTTGACTCGTGACTGCAGCTCATTATGGTGATTAGCGTCGAGATGGTGATAAATCTGATTCCTGCCTTTGAGCTTCTCTCCGAACATGGTGAGGAAGACGGTGAAGTTAATGGGGCCGGAGGCTTCCTTCAGCATCTCGTCCAGCTCGTCGTTGCCCACATTGAGACGTCCTGCCAAACACACAGATAATTCATGTGGAGTGAGACGTCATGTGTGTTCCAAGCCTTATTACACGCTTAGTACAGCTGACGCTACAGAACGAGGAGAGACGGTCATGATGAAAGGCGATATGTCGCACAGACAATGTTCCGTCTGTTTATCGCTGTGTGTATGTCTCTCTCTCCTTCCACATCAATCTCTTTGTCTTTTCTATCTATCTACTGCCTATCTTCTACAGATCTGACTGTGTCTATTACCGTATAGCCAGGGTTGTAAGGTACTTGAGTAAATGTACTTGGTTACTTTACTTAAGTATGTTTTTTGGCTACTTCGTACTTGCACTGAGTATAAAAAATATAAGCAACTTTTACTCTCTACTCCACTGCATTTGTGATCGAGTAGCAGTACTTTTCACTCCACTACGTTTGAACGAACACTTATCGTTACTCGTTACATTGTAATTTTGCGCGACGAGCCGGAATCGATTTACACCGCGGTTAATTTCTTGGACAGACGAGGGGAACATCGCCATCTTTAGGCTGCTGAAGGTAATGGAGGCTATTTGTGAATTAGAAACCACAAGAACGCGAATTAGGGGCGTAAAAATGTGTTTTACAAATGTTATTATATAATATATAACTTTATATAATACATATAATATATAATTTACTAATCTGATTAATCATTTTATTTTATATCTACTCGCAAATTTAAGTGATAGAGACTGACTTTTTGTTCTTTTTATCTACTTTGTTCTACCAGTTTTCAAACATTGAGGTTAAATTCTGTTTCTGTCTTGGAAAACAATAGTTTGTTTTCACATTCCGGAGACTTTCACGAAGACGGAGCTTCTCTCACCCAGAGCAGCAAACGTGTCCCTCAGGTCGTTTTTATCAATGAAACCGTCCCTGTTCTGGTCCATGATGGTGAAGGCCTGAAGAAGCAGAGATCAGAAGGTGTGGGAGGCGGGGAGTGTGTGAGAGATGCCATCCGTCACCTCTTTAAACTCCTGGATCTGCGACTGCTCGAACATGCTGAAGACGTTGGAGCTGGCAGCCTCCTTCTTCTTGGCTTTCTTGGGTGCCTGAGAACCACAGACAAACACGGACGTCAAACCAGCTACAAAAATGTCTCGTTCTTGTTGGGTTCCATTAGGAAGAAATACAGCCTTGAAAATATTTACCGTAAAATGTAGGAAACATTCTATATCTAAATTGCTTTCATATAATAACAAACATATAAAGCAATCTGTATTTTAAAACTGATATAATACTTTAAGATATACATTTTTTTATAGCAACAAATGATTGTTGTGAAAATGTAACAATAAGCAACACAGATCAAGACAGATAAAACTGTGAAAAGCGCCCTACAGATACTCATTATTATTATTATGATTATTATTATTATCAAGCGTGAGGAGATCCAGACGTTTGCAGCGATCTATTGGTGTGATGGAGAGACGTAGGCCTACCATTGTGCTGAGCTTGTCTTCACCGTGGCTGTCAGTCGCCTGAGGGACATCAGGATTCCGCTCTTCCCGCCTTTATATTCACACAATGGGCTCGACTGCCCACCTGTTCTATGTTTAGACAGGAGGAGGCACAATGCAAGAACACTTGCCATATAGAGTGTCTGCGTCATTGTTCGGGACAGATGCAAGGTGTGATGGCATCAGTGTGTGAGCTCCACTATCTTAGGACGGCTAGACCCTCGTGTGACGCTTTTTAGCATCATGGTGAAAACCAGTCAAAAGGCTTCATTGTTCTAGCCCACCATCACTGGCTCTCATCCACGCATCTTTATCAATGAAACCGTCTCTGTTCTGGGCCGTGACTGTTCAAGTTCAAGTTCAAGTTCAAGTTCTGAGCTGTTGTGAGACGCTTTTCACTTTTAACTGTCTCTTTGACTGTGAAGGCCGTATGCTCAGCATTCCTATGGCTAAGATTGCGACCCCAAGGGTCACGGGTCAGATTCTCAGACAAAGCTTGAAGTTATTGTGGAACCTCAGTACAAGCCAACGAAATGCAACGCTTGTCAGTTTCTCAGGTGCGACATCACTGCATGGAAACACAGTGACGCTTTTCTCTTTGGGAACAATCTTTGATCATTGTCGTGGCGCTTGAGAGCCTGACCTGCTGAAGTAGAATAAGCCTTTACAGTCGAAACTGATACACTGAATATTCCCTGTAAGTAACGTCGCATTTAGTTTGATCACAGTTGTCAGAGCGACGACACACACACACACACACACACACACACACACACACACACACACAGAATGTGTAATCAGACATATTTACTCGGCTAAAATAAATACAAATTTCGCAGGATTTCGGTTCCGTTTCAATGTATGTCTGCTTTAAAAAGTAATGGTTGCATTGAATATTCAACATTGTAACTTCTTAAATACACTTTGGGAGGTTCTTTAACACGAGTAATGCTGTAACTTCAGTCCGAGATGAACGTGTCCTGATGTGAGTTTCTGCTTTGTCTTCTATCATGTGTCACAGAACAATCAGCCTCAACAAAAGCCATTTGTGAGGCTACAGATATAGCCAGATATTCTGTGCCGTCAGACGGCCGTAAATAATGTCCTCTGTTTAAAGCTGCTTTTAGCAACGTCCTCGCCAACAACTGAGCGTCCATGGAGAAGAATGGCACCGCGGGATGCACGGAATGTTCCGGGAAGTGTGTGTCCATGTTGGGAGTGTGTGTAGCAGGTGGAGGCTCATGCTTAGCAACAACACGCTGTCAGTCACTCTAGATCCAGGGTTCCAGCATTTAAGATTCACGTCTAGACATTTCTTTGAGATTCCCTTCTCTTTTATAAATACAGACAAACCAGAGAAAATAAGATGAACATTTGTTTACGCACGTGTAGTTTATGTGGGAAATCACCTGAAGCACTCCATCTAAAACCATATTGTGTATGGAAAATATTTATAATTTTTATAATATAAATTTATTTTACGTATTCAATTTGGCCTGTTTGAACATTTGAGCCAAAACATATTTCCCAAAAGGTACTGCTTTCAATACAACCGAGGGACATTTTTTTACAATCAAGACTTTCTTTTTAGTTGTGCTTTTGAACGAGGACAAATCTGGACACCAGTGATGAGCTGTCGTTGACTCGCCGGCAGATGACGCTGTTTCTCCAGTATAAATGTCAGCGAAGTTCGAAACGTCAAAGGTCACGGGTTCAGTTCCAATCCAGACTGCAGAAACATTGATAATAGTGCAGTTTTGTCGACAGTTACGCTCACACTATATCGGAAGCCTTTCTTGTAGCAGAAAGAGTTGAAAACTATTTTGGATATTTTTTGTAACTATTTTTATTTCCCAGACATTTTTTAATATTTTCATATGCACAATTTAATTTTACACAATAAGACTAATAACACTCACTGACAGAATCAGACACTGTCACACAAACACACACACACGTATATAGACACATTCACGCATTCAGACACTGTCACACACACACACACACACACACACACAGTGGCAAATTCAGAGGCACTCTCTCTGTCTCACATTGAGAAAACTCTCTCTTCTCTTTCTCTTTCTCTCTCTCTCTCTCTCTCACTCTCCCACACACACACACACACACACACGCGCGCGCACGCACACGCCTCACATCTCTGCTTGTCTCTTCATTATGTTCATTTGCCTTGTCTTTGCATCTCCATAATTAAAATCTAATCCGGCATGCCGACTTTTTAAACGAGGACTAGCCTCGAGAGGAGGCTTATTTGATTAAAAAAGGGGAAGGGGAGAGGAGGGAGGGAGCGCGGCTTTTAATTGTGCTCCCGTGAGGTGTGCGGGCCGGGCCGGGCTGTGCCGAGCGAGGGGGGCTGGGTGCTCGCAGGCTCCTGTGGGACCGACTCTCCTGCTGCTCGGAGGGGAGGAACACTTATGAAGAGCCGTGGGACCCCGGAGCCATCAAGGAGCCCCTCCTCCTCTCTCAGGGTCTCGGGGAAGGCTGATTCAGCAGATATGAACTCTGGAGACGAAGTTGAATCACTAACCTGTGATTTACATTTGTAATGACGTGTTCTGTATAAACTGAAAACACAGCGGGTTTAGATCATAAAGAAAGAAAATTATTTTAAAAAGTATTTTAGTTTTTAGTTTGCAATTAACCTTCCACATGCCAGTTAAAGTCAACGATTGGGATTTGCTATAATCTACATATAAATTCATTTTTTCTTACAGTCATCTTATACATGTTACTATTCACATTTGGAGTGGAATAAAAATAAGGTACCACATCCAAATCTCAGTGCAATAGTCGCCACACCGCCAACAGAGGGCGCTGTGGTCTACGGTCAAGTTCAAGTTCGAGCATTTACAATGCCCATTCATCAGCAATCGACTGGGCGACGATTTATAATTTACCGTCAAATCACATAATAGCAGCCTTTAAAATACCGCCAATTACCTTTTACGACACAGGGCGCTTCATCTAATATTTATATGGGTTTTAGTTAAATCGTGTTCGGTTTTATTTAAGCCATCGATCGCCCTCTGTTTTCACGCAAGAATGCCCATAAAATCAATTCGATGGATGTATTGGTTTCACATAAAGGTTAACGGAACGCACGCGCAATCGCACTTGGAACAAACGGCGGTATTACGCGTAAAAATCAATAGGCGAAGCCGAATTTGTCGCAAAGAACGTCAAGATTAGTTACAAATCAAAAATCAATATATCAGGTGAGGGCGATACAAGAAGCCGGAAGAATGAACACGATCGTTGGCCGACCACCGAGCAACGGCGGGCCGTATCTACGTTAAAAACGCGGAGCGGCGTGTCTGATCGGTGTTTGTGCTTCTCGAGATTAAAGATCGATAATCGCGTAAACCCCTTTCTTGTAACGGGCGGAAGCGCATCCGCACCCCCTCCCGCCGCGGCGCCACCACCGGGATCGAACGCAGAAACTCCATCCCGCGTTTTCTGTCTGTTATTTCGGATCGTCTCAATAATTGTTTTCAGTAGCCCTATTGAATATCGCAGGTCGGTTCGATAACTCCGATCCGTGCGCTCCCGCGGTGTTCGATCGGCTCCGCTCCGTGTTTTGCGCGCGCTCCCCCGCCTCTCCTTCTCGCTCGCGCTGAACTCCAGCCCCTCTCGCGCTCTCTCTATCAGCCTTTCATTCCGTCTCAATATGTCTCAAGATGGCGGCCAATGCGGGATCGATGTTTCAATATTGGAAAGGCTTTGATTTGCAGCAACTCCAGGTCAGTTCGTTTGCCGTCCTATCGCTCGGGTTCGCCGGCGAGCCAGACTCGAGAAGAGGCGAGCTGCCGGCTCGGCGCGTCGCTCTCCAGACGGCTCCTTTGCCGGGTTCGGAGCTCATTGATTAAAGCGGCTCTCCGGCGCTGATCGGAAATTGATCCTCTTTGTTCAATTCCCATCGATCAAGCCTCACGGTCAAGGTGGATGCGGCCCGCTCGGCAGTGGGCGACAGACGCGTTGCTCCTCGCGTCCCGCCGCCGTCCGTCGCCGGATGTTTTGAGAGCAGTTGGCGCTGAGGAGATTTAGCGAGTGTGTTTGTGGAATAAATGTGTGTTTAGAAGTGTCGCGCTGCACGGGTGGCGCTGTGCCGGACCGAGACACGCTGCATCGTTCGCTGGCTGCCTGGCTGGCGAGGAGCGAGACTCCATTTCGCGTTTCTTTTCTGCATTAACCCCCGAGTTTTCCAGTCACTTTTGAAGTTTTTTTTAGGTGAAGTTCTCGAGCTGAAAGTTTCGTTTCGGCGCCTCGGACGGATCGAGGCACACGAGACCTGCACGAAAACGGAACGAATACAGACGCGCCGTCACGAGAGGATGGCGTTATTACCCGCACGCGAGTGCGTTTAGTTTGGATACATGTCGCACGAATGAGCGCGTTTCGTTATGTCGCGGAGACTCCACTACTGGACACGGTGTTTATTTCGCTCCTCACTAGATTCTTCCAGATTGATTTGAGTGATTAAGACAGTGTTTGTTGGGTTAAACTCTCGGTCGCAGCTATGCGGCTCGAATGTTCGCGTGAAGTCGTTTTTCGCGATTGGTTAAGCATAAACAATAGACCCCTGATTATATCAATTATTGATCGAGGGTTTATGTATTTATGAGCCGAGGTCGCGAAGCTGAGCACAGAAACACTAACTGACCTATTTTCAGATCGAACTTTATATTTCCTCTTTGCGGGGAATGTTTACACGCGTCATCTCCGATCGATCCTCTATCACGTTTGAATCGATACTTATCGATTTTACACGAAAACTTCTTTTTTGTCTTCTGTTGACATTGTTTTTTTATTTTTGCGTCTGAACCGTATCGTTGACATTTGAAAATACATGATGCGCGCACACACGTTTTATTTGGGTGAACTTGAGCGCGGAGCACCATGGGAACTGTGTGCTGCTTGTTTAGATTTGTGTAACGTTCCTCTGAGGTGGTAAAACATCGAGGGGCTTATGGCGTGTCAGATGTCGTGCTGTTTGATGTTGTGTTGTTGTCGGAAACTCGTTTATTTAATTACGCTTCAGTCTTCCAGTGACGAGGACCACACACACACACACACACACACACACACACACACACACACACACACACACAGCTGGCCATATTCTGATGTGGTGACTTTTTAATCTACAGTGCCTTCTCTCCTCCATCTCTCTATACCCCTCCTGTCTCTCACTCCCCCGTCTCACTCTTTCTTCTCCTTCACTTCTCTCTCTCTCTCTCTCTCTCTCTCTCTCTCTCTCTCTCTCTCTCTCTCTCTCTCTCTCTCTCCTTTGCCTCCTGTTTCTCCCTCCCCCTGCCCCCCTCTCGCTATCCCTGTCTTTCTTTTATCTGTCTCCCAGGCTGATAAGAAAGGCATCAGGGAGTTCAAGCTTTGATGATGTCATGGACACTATTTATCTTCTTGTTTTCTCTGGCAACTTTGCTTATTGTTTGTACATCTCGATCTGCTTTTCCGAAGGTGTTTTCGCTGCTGCGTTCGCTTGACACGACACATGAGTCGACGGCTTTTTAATTTCAAGCTGAGTGATTTCCTCTTTTTCCACATTTCTTTGTTTTGCGTGGCTCACCTGTCCGTCAGCGCGTGTGTGGTCCGGGGATTTTGTGCGTGTGCGTGGAGAGATTAGCCGCTGACGCAGACAGTGGTGCTACCATCAAGATGTGAGCTCTTGTCTAGGCCTGTGTTCCACTGCGTTTGATATCTGTAATGACGCGCGGGCAGCCCGCGGTACACCACGTTCTCAACGCCACAGCGGCCCGCTTTCAGGTTGTGTGTGGGCATCACGCGGGCAGAGGAGTTCAGCCTATAGCCGCTGAAACGGACGTGGCGTCACGTCTGGGCTCGCCAGTCACGCGCTGATTAACGCCGGCTCGTAATTCCGCTAGATGAGGTGAGTAACGCTGGATGTTTCTGATCCCGCTGAAGCTCCTGCCACTTGACTCCAGGTTTTCCGAATGTTTCTGTGCCCGGCGAGAGTGGCAAAGAGCAGGAATGTCGCCACATGTTTGCGAAAAAGCGGAGAATCTGCGTTCAGACGGAGTTAACGTGGACATGAAAGATAAACGGAACAGCAGCGACTCTGTGAAGCCCTCCACACACACGTCTACGTAGACCACTTCAAGCCCCCCAGGCCTCCATCAACATGCATGTTTGCCTCCAGATTTAGTCTTGCGGTCAATTACTGTGTATTGCGTGTTTGCGGCACGGGCCTCGCGGACGCACAGTAAATCACTGTTGTGATGCTCGGCCACTGAACAAGGGCGTTTTGTTGGCGGCAATCTGAATGTTGTAATATTTCTATAAATTATCTCCGTTCATTCTACTGTCATTTGATTGCACAGCTGGTTTTCTTTCTTTTCAGCTGGTTTTGAGAGATGCTTTTGTGTAGATGAACCTTCATGTAAGAGCCTGTACAGTACAGACTTGTAGTTGTGTTGATGACATGAATTACAGTTCGACCGGTGTGGCTTCAGCTTGATGCTGGACTCTGTGGCGGGACGTTAGCGGGAAGGCGCTCCGTGTGTGATAAATACTTGATGGTGATGTATTTTTGTTCAGTCTTGAGAGGGGACGGAGCAGCTCTGGAGACCCCCATGCATTTCAGCTCATGCATAAAGCAGAAACCGTCGCCATCAATTGGTGTGAAGTCATCTTATAGATTACAAACGTGAAATTGGAAACAAGCACACAATGAACGTGTATTTAAAATCCAAACCTGAACGACTTGAAATAGGTTTCCCTTTTTAATAAAAGAAGTGTTGTGAACCAAGTGGCGTTTCCAGTCTGGGGAGGGAATCCAAACCGTCCTGCTGCATTTCAGCTGATGCACGCAGACAAACTGTAAATATAAATGAATGCCGGCGTCTTTATTTATAGATAAAGGGGTTTATTTTTCGAGGGAGTGTGTAATATCAAGCGGCGGAGCTGTGAATGACGGCGGGCCGGTGCGCGTCCTGTGGGAGATAAAGACGGCGGGAGGAATTCAGTGGCCATGGGAATCAGGGGGGAGGCTGAGTGCCAGCGCGCGCTCTCAGACGCTCATTACCTCACCCACCGCCCCCTCTCGCTCCGTCTGGGGGCCGGGCTTTCACAGGGGGGCCGCGCGGGGAAGCCAGAACTCTGACGCCACCAGCATAATTAGCCATCCATTTCAAACGCGGCGGAGCTGGAGGAGGGGGATGCTGGCATAGGCCCCGCCCACCTCCCTCTTTCACTTCCTCTCGGTCACGCTCTACGGCGTGCCTGCGCGGTGCAGAGGAATTCACCCGCTCACACCGCCAGAGCGGCTGAGAAAGCGAAAGTTAGCGGCGGCGGCTGTGGCGGTTCACACGGGTTAATCTCGGGCTGTGTCGCGGCCGCAACACTGATTTACTCGGGCTGTAGATTAACTCATCTAGAACCCAGGATTCATGGAGTCGCGGAACTATTTCATTTATTTAAAATCAGAGATTCTCTAATTTTCTGATGTGCATGTTTGTTTGCAAATACGCTGCCGTTCTTTTTTTATTTTTAATTTTGTTTTTGTTTTCCCCATCCAGTTTCCCCAGGAATGTGTACATTTTTTTTATTATGAACGAAAACCGTAAATGTAACGGTAAAATTCAACTGCAGCATAGAGTAATAATAAAATCAAGTACCTGGTTCATTGGCTAAAAACCTGTTCTTAGTCAGTTAAATGCATGCTTAAAAAGCCTTGTTTAAGTAATGGAAAGTTTTGAGTCATTTTGCTAAGTATTTAACAGTAACTATTTATGTGTGTAGCACGTTCTGGTTCTGGACGTGAAGGCAAATGTGCCTGTGCTGAATAATATTTGGGTAAAACGGCGTTAAAGCGACGCGTCGGGTTATTACTGTGATAGACTGAGCAAAAAGCTTAGAACAGAGTTTTATTTGCTTCTGTTCAGAAACATCTGGAAAGAGTTTGAGGGAAGTAGTTATGAATTAAGAGCCATGGGAAAGAGATCTGCCTCGATTGCCCCTCTCTCTCTCTCTCTCTCTCTCTGTGTGTGTCTTTCTGGTTGTGTCTCTCTGTGTGATTCTCTCTCTCTCTCTCTCTCTCTCTGTATCTCTCTCTCGCTCTTTCTTGGTCTTCTCACCTCTTTTATGAATGATAATGTGTAATAGATCATTGTTTTGGCCTTTTGTACAGGTATTTCCTCGTACAGTTGGTTTTCTCGTCTGAGCAGATGATTGTCTTGGATGTGATCTGCTTTACGGTTGCCGTGTTTGTTTTCTGTTAAATTCGTGATGGTGAGCTTTTGCACGTAAACCTGACGCGCTGTTCTCAGACGCCGTTCGCTGGCTCTGTGATAAAAAGCCCATGTTTTTTCCAGTGTGCCACTTTAATTCACCGCAGATATGAAAAAAAGCCCTCACAAGCGGTGAGATCAAAGGCCGCGGCTGCACTGTACATAAAACTAACGAGGTGCATCTTCCTGTCTGCCGCGCGTCGCCGCTGGTCAACACGCTCTTCTTCTCCGCGCATTTACTGCGACCAATCAGTGAAACCTCATTAGCTGCGTGAAACCCAGATCGTTCCCCTCCTCAAGCCGACTTCAGTGAAACGTGTCATTTGTTTCAATAGCGCCAGCGAATGCGCTGATGGTGTTTCTTTAGCGTGCTTTATTCGCTGGAATCATCAGCTCGTGCGCTGATGTTTGTCAGACCAAGTGCTCTTATGGCAAAAGAACGGGACCATTTTTTTGTGGATTTATTGATCAAGAAAAAATGTCAAAGTTTTTTTTTATTTTCAATTTTCAATCGAACATTTGCACTGCTTCTGATTGACGTGTGTTAATGGTTAACGACAACTACAAAAACACTTCTGTTGAGTTGACTTTACATTTCAGGTTTACTACTGCACTTTTTTTTTTTTTTTAAAGGAATTTTGCTTACAACAATAACGACGACAAAGACAAAAGATCAAAAGGATTTGATGGCTGCATTACATTCTGACAAAGCTTAGAAGTTGATTGGCCAGAGGAAAATGTGGTCGGTCACCTGGTCGGCATTTATTTTCAATTAGTCATCTGGACGATGGTGGCTCTCAGACGCTGCTCTCAGCTCGATAGTTTTCCAGGCCAGATTTTGTTTGAAAAGTGGAGCGTTTGCGTTTGCTCTTTAAATATCAGCGTATTGATCATGGCGTTAATGTGTGGGAGACTTGAGAGGCTGGAATCTCACTCACATGCCATGTCTCAGAAAAGGCCGGCGCTCTCTCTCTCTCTCTCTCTCTCTCTCTCTCTCTCACCTCCTCGCCACACACTGCGAGCGATGAGTGAAAAGGCCGAGCCTCCATCAGCTTGAGCAGCATGGCGTTGTTGCTGACACGGGCATCGGCGCCATGTTGCGTGGCTGTAATCAGGTGTGGATAAGTAGGTCAGCTGTGTTGTGGTGGGCGTGTCTGAGTTCTGGTGCGGTCGGACTGGGGCTCGCGGGGCGTTACGTAAAACCCGAGTCCCGTGTTGCGCGGAACCCGTCGCCAGGCCGCGCTGGTTTCGTCCGGCGCGCGGCGTGATGTTCAGACATCTGGAAGGTGTTTACGTTTTCCAAGCACAAGCAGGAGCTTTTTTTGGACTAAATGAATGATTAAACTGAGACCCAGATGCTTCTGGCTTTTTAACCGCGTGTTCCACACACTTTTACATAGTTGATCCAGCGCGTTTACTGCAGGAACCCGTGTTCACAGCCACGCTGTGTGAAGAAAAGGCAATAACTTGGATGCGTTTGAAAATGTTTTTCAAAAATTTTATAAATATCGTAACACATTTAAACATTTTTTAAGTATTATTAATAATAAATCTATAATTCTTGTTCTAGATTTATTTTATTCTGTATACATAGACACACATTAACCACTTACACGCTCCGTTTCTCTATAAATACATATACACACATATGTATATTTTTGGCTATTAGTGTGTGGTGTGTGTGTGTGTGAGTGTGAGAGAGAGAGCACTGCTTAAATCTCAGTGTAGGTAATGTCTAGCATTTTTGTTATATAATCAGTTGTTTGTTCATAAACCGAATTTTGTTCAAAGTTGATTCAGAAGATTCTCGCGAGCGTCTGTAATGGAGGTTGTGTGTGTTGGCGTTTTCATTAGAAGCGCTTCAGAAAAGCCCCAGATGCTCAGTACATTCTGTGATACGATGGTGGCTCCTAATTTAGCCGCAGTCTTATCCTGTACGGATGAGTGATCGTGACCATAAAGAAGGTTAATCTTCAGAACAGGGGAACATAAACCAGATCTTTCTTCATTCTGCAGAGTGCGGGCCAGCCTTTCTGAAGAACGCACTCTTTCTGCGCTCTTTGTTTTTTCCCGGGACAATCAAGTGCTTTTCAGAAGCGACTCCGGCCCTTCGTTTCTCCTCTGGCTGGGGTGAGACGCTTTTGTAAAGCATTTCCTGTCTCGCTGTCGGGGAATGACGGCGTTCCCAGACATCCCGAGCGCTTTCAGAGCTTCCGGAACGGTTCCATCGTTGCTTCTCTCTGTTTGATGGAGAGCGGTCTCGCTCCATTACTATTCTCCCAAAGTCTCAGGTAGCCATGGCGAGGAGATTTCTCCCGTGAGTATGGGGAAACGAGGTCCACACACAGTCCTCCACGCCGCCCATCACACACCCAAACAGAGCGGGACCCCGAGCGGCTCCCAGCTAGACTTTGGCTGAACTTTCACTTTTGCCTGAAACGGTTATTATTAGTGACCTGAAAACCTCCAGCAGGAGTGGAAATGGAAGCCAGATGCCGTCAGTGGCTGGAGAGCGATATTAAGCTTTCAGATGGAGCCCATGGGGAGGGAAGCTGACATGGATTTCCATGTTGGGCCGGGTGGAGGATTAGAAGGACTGACCCCTCTGATTTGTTCTGCCGATGTCGCTGTGGCCGCGGGGTCCGGAGGTGGTCGGACCTCCTGACGCGCGTGTTTGCAGCGGGCCGGCTGATCTGATTGGTTGTTATCGAGTGTAGACGGAAAGGGGGTTTTAATTTCAAACCAGATTTTTGTCAAGCATCCTTCAAAAACAAGTAAAACCGTGAAAACGCTGGAGCGAACGGAGCAGAGTCAATGGCGTTCGTATCACAAAAGAACCAACACTGAGATTCTGCAGGACGCTTTGCAAAAGCTACTAGCTACGTGCTAGCTCCGGCGAGATGGTCCACGTGATGGCCCTTTAATTCCTTCCTTCTGACTTCTACAAAATGTCTGTCCGGTCTCCGCGAGGGTAATTATCTTCAGCAGGAAGTCTCTGTGTGTGTGATTAGTTGAGAGGATGTTCTCCGGCTCTTGTGGGACGTCAAAGATCCGCGGGCCCGGTACATCAGGTGATTTTCAGCCTCTCACTTATTTAGAAGCTCCTCTGAAGCGCTGCCGTTGTGGCTGCTCACGGCTGTTTGTGCCGGACAGAAACCTGCCTGATCAAACTGCTGCGGACGTTCGAATTATGGTTGGCACACTGGGCCTTTAGACCTACTCCATTAATGTTGCAGAAGTATTTTTTTTTTTTTGGGGTGGAAAAAAAACATTCTTTTGTTTACACCAGACCGTATCGTAATGTTTGTACTATAAGTCGCAAAATGCAAAAAGAGCGTAAAAATTGACTGTCTTGTAATCCAGAAATACTTGTGTGCATTTTGTGGAAATAATCATTAGTAAATGGACGTTTTTTTAATGTGCTTTGTAGTCTGTACATTACGATACTAAACGACTACAATTTAGTAATTTTATCCAAACACCAGTAGTTACTAAAAGTTCAAAAATTTTTTGGAATTTGTATTTTGTTTTTTTTGCATAGAAACTCACCAGTTCCCTGGATTTAGAACGTGCATTCAGGTAAAAGGTAAATAAGGTTATAGGCAATAAGATAAACAAATTATAATTTTTTTTTACCAGAAGACAAAACTATCTAATACAGTTCATTATTCCCCTTCAGTTGGTTGGATATAAATGTGTGTATGACTTTACATAAAGCAACTCGCTGACATTTCAGACCGCGTAGCTGGAGATTAGCGCAGCGACTTAGCGGAAGCAGATGCCGCGGACGGTCGCGGCCTGAGTGATTGTTTGAGGTGTTTCTGATGGCTTCGCTGGCCTTCAGCCAAACAACTCGCTTTTAAAGCGGCCGCCGTGCGTAATTAAACACACTCCAACCCCTGCGCGGATACAAATCTCTATAAATATCGACGCCAAAAAGGCCGGCGGCGACTCTCAGACGGCGACCCGTCTCTGTTTCACGCAAGCAGTTAGGTTCAGTTTTTGACCGAAGGAGATGTCTGGAGGAATTATAATATCTGGAACATGATATCGGCATCCCCGCGGGGCGCTTGCAACACCGAAGGCCCGGGTTTGATCCCAAAAAATACCTGATGCGTTACTATTCACCTGGATGGTGAAGTTGGCTGAAGGTAAACTTAACATTTTAGTTTACAAGGAATATAGATTTGCTTTAACAACACTAGAAGTATTTCCTCGCTGTCTTTTTAACTATTTTTGATTTTATCATTGCACACTTTTGTGCATTAATTTAAAATCAAAAGAAAACGTTTGAGCAGCAAATGGCTCATTTTCTCTGTACCAGCATATTCAGTAGAGCCAATAACACTAGTAATAATTTACAGTCTGCATTCTGAACATCATCAGTTGCGGTTCTTCCGTAGATGATTGTTTGTGGTGGGTTTTTGTTTTCTCGCAGCTTCTAAAAAGATTTTCAGCGTTTGAACTGAAAATCGGATCTTCCTGAAACGGAACGTCCAGTGCGAGGCCGCGGTTCCTGACCTCAGCTCCTCTAAAACGTCTCAATCCCTCATTTAGAGGTCTGCTTTATCTTTCCCAGCAATCAGATGGCTTATATTCCCCTTTAATCCTGGACTTTTGCTAACACAGAGGTATTATCTCGGTTAAACACTCTTCCGTGCACAGACGTTCGGCCCAAATGCGTCCTGCATGTGATGAGATCCTTCAGACAGGAACGTGTGCGATGGGGATTTGCTCCACTGGCATCCAGGGCAAGAAACGCGGGTCGGAATTGTTCTGCAGGCAGTCCCACGGACCCTCCAGCTGCTTTTTTACAGCGGTGGGAAACGGAGACCTGGAGGAAATCCAAGTAATCCACACTGAAAGACCTCCAGTGGTCCTGAAGCTCTGAGCCCCACACTTGCCTGTGACCTGGACTAGACCTTTGGCGACACCTGATCCCAGACTCGACATCTGATCTCAGTCTTGACCTCTGACCCCACTCTCAACCCCTGAACTCACCTTTGACCTCTGGTCTGTCTGGCTTGAGCTTGAGACTGGAGGCAACATGTTGGCCACATGAACAGAGCCGCTCTTGTGAATTGTTCTCCTTTTGTAAGTCACTTTGGGTGGAAGTCTCCTCTGACGGAGATCTGTCACTCAGAGGTGGATGTGTCTGGAGATGAAACGTCGCCGCGCGGCAGAAGAAAAGCGCTTGATAGTCAGATGAGAGCGAGCGTTTAGCGGTGCTGCGTGCGTGTGTGGTCGAGGAGGCGCGCGAGTGAAAGCAGACCCGGAGAACCAGAGCGGCGCTCCTGACGGAACTCGCTGGGAAAACCGCAGGCCAGACGAGCTGATTGGCCTGTGCTGTGACACCATGTTTCCCATGTTCCCAACAGCTTTTTCTGGAAGGTGGCCAACACTGAGGGACCCGGCTCTTCTGTACTCGGCCTCTCTCGCTCTTGCTCGCTCGCTCGCTCACTCAGTTGCTCTCTCTCTCTTTCTGTTCACATTCAGGTCGTTGAAGATTTTGAAATGGAAACTTAACAAAACAAGCACGCATTCTTTCACTTCTCTCTGAGTTGAAGCCATTTTCATTTATATTCTTTTATTATACTACCAATTAAAATGTTTTGCTCTTCTTTAGCACTCTGAATCAAGTAATAAGCAAAATAATTAATAAAATAAGATCATTGAAATGAAGAGCAAGTAAAATGTTTTAGTGTTACCTTTTCTCAGTTTCCAGTGTTAGAAGACAAGTTTCACATTTTTACCTGCTTCTGCTAATAAAGCCGCGCAGGAGATGGAGGCTATTTTTAGCGGTCGGACTGGTTCTGGTCAGGGTTTTAATAACCGTGTAGGTCACGGAGATTATCACGCGTTGATTTTCCACCGATGGGCTTAATTGTTGTGGTGGCGCAGCAGTGCATGCTGGGAAGCGGGGTCCGCCCGGTGGTCGATTAGGAGAAGTGGTCAGTCGTGCCCGGCTGCTTAATCGAAATGGAGCGGCAGGGAAGACCCATTTAGAGCCGGCCCTGATAGTGTTCTGTTGGCGATAAATAGTTAAAGCGCGGCGAGAGCTGCATGCATTATTGAGGTAATGAGGGCCGAGGTGTTCTTCTGTGTCTAGCAGACAAAGAGCGCAGGATGAGAGGCCTTTCATGTCGGCGCTCTGGAGTACGCATCAGCACACACGCATGTGCGGGAAATAAACAGCATGTGAAGGATCGTAGTGGTCCGGAATCCCCCAGGCTGCACTACCGCATGAAAAACCGCTTTTCCTCCAGCTAAACGAGCAGTTCAAATAAGAGTGCAAGAGTGTCCAGAAATGTGGAATTCAAGCGGGTCGGAACCATGATGACGTCATGTGGGACAAGCAATGCAATGTGAGCATCCGGAACCGCTGCACGTGAGGTCAGGAGAAGGGTCTTCTGCACACTAAGGGTTCTTTCACACCTGTGGTTCGGTTCATTTGGTCCGGACCGATTGTGATACATTGTTGCATTTCTCTGGCATTTTAGTCTCCTTTCGCACCACACTTTTTGCTCTCATCCGAACCGAACCATAAATTCAGTCACGTGACAACATTCACGTCACTCATTGGCCAGATTAATATTTCTACTTTTCAACGAATCAGAATTAGTTATTTAGCGGGTAAATTCCATTAATAAAGCAAATAGACAACATGCCGTTATTCAGTCTGGAGAGACGACTGCGCTGGCTTTGTGCCTGTATTAAACTATAATAGTATGGTATGTAGTTTGTATTGATCGCTTGAGACAAACGTTTATTAAATACACACATTTATATTCCGAGAGTGTAGCGCGGATGCGACTGCAAAAGAATATTTGAATGCTGCACGCGGCGCAGGCGCTACACACTTCACTTCAGGAGAAAGCGTGACACGGACATTTCCCGGGGTTTTTCCTCAGCGCAGCGTCACTACGGCAGCGGAATTTAGTCAAAATGCGCAGTGGTTATGGCATTTGGTGCGGTTCAAGTTCAAGCGCTCCGAGACGCTTTCACACCACAAGCGAACCGTAGCAGAGTTAGTTTAGAAGCGTACACACACCAGCTTTCCTCTTGGTCTCGGTACGTTTGTTTGGTCCGCTTTTGGTGCGGAACAGAGTTCGGTTGCCGCTTTCACACCTGCCCAAACCAACCGTTTCAAACAGGGAAACGAACTCTGGTGCGATTCAATCGAACTAAAAAAGGCAGGTGTGAAAGCACAGTAAAACACTGAAGTGTGAAGCAGAAGGAAAGTTAGTAGCAACTAGCAGCACTCGCAGCCTGTTTCTCGTGGTGTCTGGTCCATCAGTCCATACGACCTCAGGTTGTAGAGTGTCTGTGGTCGCGTCCCCGAGCTCTCGCATTCTGTCGATGCGGCACTTTCCTCTGACGGTGTTTTGTGTTTAGACATGGCGCGTAAGCATATTCCCGCTTCAGCGGCAGATGTGCAGTGGAAGGAAATTCACCATCAAAATAATCTTTTGGATAATGTGGCACTCAGGAGCATGCTCGTGTGTGTGTGTGTGTGTGTGTGTGTGGTGGTGTTTGGCGACTCGCTGAAACTAAAGTTAGCGGGCGTTTTTTCTGCTGAGTCAGTGTTTGAGCTCAGAGTGTTTCTGCTGATGCGTCCTGATCCTTCCTTTAGTCGCCGCGGCAGAAACACAGAATCATCCGTGTGACTGCGAGTCTGCTGGACGTACCCCCGCTCAATCTGTGGAGGTCTCTGCTGTTACAAACACTCTGTGTGTGTGTGTGTGTGTGTGTGTGTGTGTGTGTGTGTGAAGGTCGGGCCGAGCGGCATTTTGCACAAGGGTTGATTGACTGAGACACACTGAAGGTCAGCAGCTTTTCTGCACCTTCTCTGAGGTCACAGACACACACATCAAGACACACACACTAATATAAATCTCTGCTACGTTAGTCATTATGCTTTGAATATTGTAGACAGAAAGAATGCAACACTTTCAAAATAACATTTTTTCTTGTGACAAGTGTCTGATGGGATGGTGAAACAAATTCACTCGTTCACAAAGCGTAAAAGACATCTTCTGCTACCAAGACATCTCAAAGAAAAGGTTTTAAAGATGGACACACACACTTCTGATGGTTAGCGTCTGCGCCACCTGAGCTATTGAAGGTCAGGCTACTGCTCGTCTCGCGCTAACCGACACACATTCCATTGGTTGACATAAAAGACGGCTTGAGCTGTTTAGAGGTGAAACAGCGGCGGCGTAATGTCGCGCGATTAAAACGCGTCTGTTTGTGATTCAACACGCTACGTCAACAGCTTTGTGTTTTTGTGCGGCCGTGTGAACGCTCGAGCTGCTAAGCCTCACTGAAATGCTAAACAACAGACAACAGTGTTTGTGGTTCTTTTCTCACGTGGTAACACGATCACATCGACAGGTGAAGCGAGTCGCGCTGGTGTAGTGTCAGTGAGACGGACTCCGGTCAGGAAGTATGTGTGGATTTGCTCCGGGTCTCCATTTATTTCCTCCCAAAACATGCCGTGTTTGTGTGCCCTTCTCTGTGATTGGTTGGGCATTTAAGCAGGGGGTGTGTCCCATCGTCAGGGATGGTGTTCTGGGATTGGTTCCAGCTCAACACATGCTCCAGAGAGATTTGGTTAAAAAGTTTATGAAATTTGCTGACGTACTGAATTTTGACTTGTTCAAAATGTTACAAACGTTTCAAATAATGGCAAAACTTTTATTTTTAAAATCAGATGAAAAAAAAAAAAAAAAAAANNTATATATATATATATATATTTTAATATTGCTAAACTCAAGTTAGAAAAAAGTTGCAAAATGATAATATTTATTTGTATATTTATATGTTGTATTTCTGTATTTCAATGTGTTCTTCAGCGGATTTCTTCAACTGATCGTTACTTAATACTGCTGATGAGCTGTGATTGGTGCTCGCTGCGGTCACATGACCGCCATGTTGTAGTTGTGCTGGCGTGTTTCCCCAGCGAGCGCCGATGAACGTGAACAATGCGCTCATCTAGTTCAGGTCAGCGTCTGCGCGCAACAATTAACCGCTTGTCTACCACAGAACAAACGCTCCTCTCTCCCGCTATGCTAATCGTCAGTTATGATTCCCAACATCTGATTAATTCAGTGATAAACAGACCGCTAATGCGCGTAAGTCTGGTGGTGGCGCGGCGGCAGGACCGGTGTTTGGGTCAAGCCGTGTGTGTGTTTACGCGAAGGGCAGAGAAGTTTCCAGTGGTGCCACACGCTCGGCTTCCCTTCACATCCTATGGAATTATTTCAAGCTGGGCTGGTTCCCAGAGAAAGTCTCTGTAAATAAACCGTCCAGAGTCGCCTCAAACCTCTGGATGTTCTGACATGACCATGGCCTTGTGTTTACGGATCTGGAGCAGACGTGTTCTTAGAAGGTTTTATTCTTGGAGCTTCTACCATGTGAGAATCAAGATGTTTTCCCATGGAGACGATCAATCGATCCAAACTGGAGCCACTGGTTTTGCTCACTAATTGGACCCGGCCCGTTCTTCAGACGCGCATCACAAATTAGTGCGGCCAATCCTCGCGTCTCACTCTCGGCGATACCTAATTCCTCTTAACAGCCCGTAATTGCTCTCCTCTGCTTGTAGGTGGAAACCTGAAAGACGTGACACTCTCAGCCTCCTCGCCACTGGCCAGAACATTTCTAAAAGACTGTTCACGTCCCTCCCAAAAGGAGATCCACTCCCTGAAGGTCGCCTCCACTCGTCAGCGGAGATATAATTGTCTTAATTAGCATCGCTAAAGCTCGTAGCATTCCAAGAATGCAGTTATTGCTGATGTAGGAGGCCGCAGTCTCGCGTAGAGATGACGAAGGCGCTGACTCTGTGACACACGGGTTACACTGTCTCATCGCATGAGTTCTGCAGGACCGTCGCGTCCCGTTCTGACTCCAGGCCCGTGAAATGCTCTGCAGATGTTGTTGCATAATAAATCAAAGGCTGAAGGATGCTCGTTTAAATAAAGAATTAAAGGAAGGAGGGAAGCTTTGGGCTTGCTCTAGTTCAGCTTTAATGAACTCCACTGCTGTTAGAGATGGAGAGAGAGGTGGAGGGATTTACAAACAAATAGTGGTATGTAGGAGAAAAAGAATGATGGAAAGAACATAAATGGTTCTAGAGTGAAAGTGAGTCAGTGTGGCCACTAGGGGCAAAATAAATCTCAGAATTTAACCAACACACACGCACAAACCCGGAGCAGTGGGCAGCCTTAAGCTGTGGTGTCCGGCGGCATGTGGAGAGAGAGAGAGAGAGAGAGAGAGAGAGAGACTGTTGGACAGTTTAATTCAATCAATGAGTTTTTTTCTGCCATACTGATCTGTGTAGCAGGTGTTCCGCTGTAGCCGGAGTTTGATCAAGACGCAAGGCCGTCGGACGGATCCGCCGCAGGTGGTTTTGTAGGTCGATTAACATTGTTAAAAATGGTTATTTTGGGGATGGACGATCTTCTCCGCCGCAGTCAGTTGCGCGTGTGCGCTGTTCCAGTCCCGCGGCTGAGAGCGAGTGTTCTTCTGTCAACAACTGGGACATTGTTGCGCTGAGACGACCCAAATGTACTGCATCGTAATCAGCAATCCCCCATAATGCTTGGAGTGTCTCCTAATTGGATGGAAATGAAGTCTGGTCTGTAGTTTGTCCATTTATAATGAGACGCTCGTTATTCAGAGGTTCCGTGTAAGATTCGCTCCGCACGCGTTCCCAGTGGTGGCGACGTCGTATGACTGCAACATTGCGGTGGTCCAGACGACGTTCTGTCCTGCTGCTGCAACATCATTTGGTGGTCAAAACTAATTATTGGACGAAGTTTAGATTTCGTGAAACAAGTGAGATCAGTAAACTCACACCGCGCTGAGGGAATGTTGTGGAGCGCGGCAATCCTTTAGAAATATAATGAAGGGATTTTCTTTACGTTTTTTAATGATCTTAATCACTTTGGTTGCTTTGTGTCTGTTGTAGGTTTAACTGGGTAAAAGACATCACCGAGATCCAGTCGTCCTTTTTCTGCTTTTAAAGCGGCGGGCGTAACAGGGTCAGATCTCCGGGGTTCTGCATGTTGATGGGGATTGTTCTTAGCCGTGTGGCTAAAGTCACGGGCCGGTCTGCTACTCACTCACGACGTCAGATGGCGGGTGAGATGCATTATTCAGTGTGTGGAGGTCACGGACACGAAGGCAGTGGTTCTCGGGTCAAGTGTGTGTTTCAGCTCGGGTGTTAAACAGACCCACAGAGTCAGAGCTCAGCGCGGCAGGTCAGCGGACAGATTAGTCGCTTACACAAAGCAGGTTTGTTATAAAGGGTTGCAGCAATAGCAAAGACTTTGATAAAGGGCTTAACGGCTGTGCTGGCGTAAAAATAGATTAGCTCCGTCTCCGCTAATGGTCGTCGCTGGTGCCTTTCAGAAACGCGCACGGACTTGTCTTTATTCCCGTTGAAGTCATACCCTTCTGAAAGCGGGTCACCTTTATTCTGCGGCCCGTGATTAAAGGACACGCTATGAAAACTTTCTGAAACGGACAGTCAGGACTTGCGCTTTGCCTTTGAGTTTGTGTGAGGTGACGTCTTCAGCACTGATGACAAAACACCTGCTTACTTTTCTAAATCCACTAGATCTGATGTTTGCAACACTGGGGCTGTGGGTTTGAGCTCCAGCTATCGGGAGGTTGGTTCAGACTGGACTGAAGAGGTCACTCTAGAGTAAAGCACCTGTCAAATGAAATAAAGCATTCAAATCTTTACGCCTTTTTTAAAACGTAAAAAAAGTTTACATAAGGAAACATTTAGCTAAATAGTTTTTCTTCATTCGTTTAGCTGAAATTGCTGAGTGGAGTCACTTTTGAACTTTTTTGAAGCTGTGTGTGTGTGTGTGCGTGTGCGTGTGTGCGAGAGACAGAGAAAGAGGGAGCGCAATAGATAGTATGTGTGTCTGATGGGAGTGTGTGAGATGGAGAGAGTGCGTGTGCGTGCGAAAGAGAGAGAGAGAGAGTGAGAGTGAGTGTGAGTGTGTGTGAGAGAGAGAGATCGTGTTTGTAAAAGAGAGAGTGTGTGTGTGAGAGACAGAGAAAGAGGGAGCGCAATAGATAGTATGTGTGTCTGATGGGAGTGTGTGAGATGGAGAGAGTGCGTGTGCGTGCGAAAGAGAGAGAGAGAGAGAGTGAGTATGAGTGTGTGTGAGAGAGAGAGATCGTGTTTGTAAGAGAGAGAGAGTGTGTGTGTGTGTGAGAGAGAGAGATCGTGTTTGTAAAAGAGAGAGAGTGTGTGTGTGTGTGCGAGAGAGAGAGAGAGAGTGAGTGAGTGTGAGAGCGAGAGATCGTGTTTGTAAGAGAGTGTGTGTGTGTGAGAGAGAGAGAGAGAGTGAGTGAGTGTGAGAGCGAGAGATCATGTTTGTAAGAGAGTGTGTGTGTGTGTGTGAGAGTCCTCGCTGACGTTCCTCTGCTGCACATGCGGCTGATAGTATCTGGCAGGGTCTGGCTCTCTGGGGAGCTCTGTAATCTGTTCCATCAGCGTTTACTACCGAACAAATTAACTAAGACAAGCAGCGCCGCCTGAGCCAGCAGAATTCTTCCATTAGGAAAATTATAAAGCTATTATGGGGAACAATTTGGTTCTTTATATAAACGAGTCTCATCGGGGGGCTTCAGGGCTTCCTTCAGCAGCACCAGGGGGCTGAGCAGAAGTTTGACCACTATCGCCACAGTCGTGATGATCCTACGATGGACAGGCTTTAACTAGCTCCGTCACGTCCTCCGCTTGCCACTTCCTGCTACTGAATTCACACACTGGTTTGGGTTTTTTGAGGTGATTGATTTTTCTCGCCGATGTTTCCCTGCACTTGAGCGTCCTCATCATGTCCTCCAGAATGTTTTCTTCTCAGTCCGGCCTAGTGCTTCCACGTGGTGGTAATTTTAGTCCCACAGATCCAGACTCATGTTCTGCTGTGGTTCCCAGGTTGAAGACGGAACATAGATCACGCTTACGGAGCTGTAATGCACACGGCCACTCTATCTAGCGCTGCCGCGGATCCTGCGCGCATGTCACGTCAGTGCTTTGTTAGCGTAAACGCATTATGTCAGCTTTTATTTCCGTCACGGTTCCGCCGCGTGTATTAATAACAAGCGAGCGCAGACGTCCTGCCACGGTGGTTTAGCCGAGCCCTCTTACATAGCATGACGCTTTTATCTAAAACATGTCCTGCTGACCCAGAAAGCGTCCACGCCCGTCTCCGGGGAGGCTGTTTTAAAACCCCACTCGTCCCCGGAGACCAAGCCTCGCACTGGACCGTGCCAAGCCGCCCCGTCGGAGGGTTTTGCCGGGCCGCGCGGAAGGAGGAGGTGATAATAACAGAGCCGGGCCGGGCCGGGCCGGGCCGAGACTGTGGTGACTCAGCCCCCCGGTTGTTGTGCTGGAGGTTTGGGGAGTCTGGCGCACCGAGTTCCAGCCTAATTAAGTTGATTTGTTCCCAGCATCTGGCTCCCAGATGTCAGGCGATATTCTCCTGCTGCCGAGCGGGACGGGACACACCGCAGACTGCTGACACGGCTGCTCGACACACCGGGCCAATCACGGCCTGCTCGGCTTTAGAGGAAATCCCATTGGTCAGTTTTAGAAGATGGGAGGACTGCTGCTGTGTGTCTGCAGGTGCCGGCCGAGCAGTTTCACACCTTTGTGGGCTTCTCCTCCATCTTACTCATCTCAGGCTTTTTATAACTTGATGATTTAGTAAAACTGTTTTTCTCACTGTGGTAGGTTTTCTTGGAATCTTTGGGCTTGACGTTTAGGCTTGTTCGCCGATTTTTTTTTTTTTATCCTTTTTACTTTACTTTACTTTACAGTCATTTGGCAGACGCTTTAATCCAAAGCGACTTACAAAAAGAGGAGCAAGTGAAGCAATTTGTCTACAGTAGATGTCTACACAGGCTATATAAGGAGACTAACTAGACAGAACAGCATGACAGTCAACAACAACAGTGAACACAAGACAAAAAACACAAGACAAAGATGTTTTTCTTTGAAAAGAGTTCAGTTTTTAGTGCTTTTTTAAATGTTGAGAAGGTTGCAGACTTTCTCAGAGGAATAGGTAAATAGTTCCACCAGACAGCCGCTGAACGAGAGAAGGTTTCTGTGAGAGATTTCAAGCCGCGTTGCAGAGGGACGACTAGCCGACGTTCGTTCTCGGATCGTAGACTACGTGCGGGAGGGTATTCCTGAATCAGGGAGTTGAGGTAGCACGGTGCCGCACCAGTGATGGTCTTGAAGGTCAGTGATAGAGCTTTGAACTTGAACTTTGAACTCTTTTAGCGCTGCAGTTTGTAGGCCGTTATGGCGCTGACTTTCCAGATGTTTCTCGTGCTTCGATGAATCGCAATGAAGTCACTTTTTTTACAGCCATGTTTCTGCGTTCATGATGCGATTTGTAATCGATGCTTCTTTACGTCAATCGATTGGAATACGCTTTCGCCACACAATTCACGGCACCTCTTCAAATGTAAGAGTTGCGTGTGTGATTACATGATGTTTTCAGCTACATTCCTCGCTAGTTTGGTGCTAATCGTTAGCATGTTGCTTCTGTGATTTCAGAAAGAACTGGACACCACCGCTACCGCACTGGCCAACAGACAGGATGAAAGCGAGCAGTCCAGGAAAAAACTCATCGACCAAAGCCGCGAGTTCAAGAAGAACACTCCTGAGGTCAGAGCCGTTTTGTCGTTTTTCCATCGGCTCGGGTCATGTGTGTGTGTGTGAGACTCAGGCGTGTTTCAGTTTGTCGCTGCGCTTCCAATGTTCCTGGGGGTTTTTCTTCCCACGGTTCCAAAACACGGGGACTTCATTACCTGTGGAGTAACTGCTCGCCAAGCTCTGATTGGTTAGCCACAGGTTCAGGGCGTGTCTCTTAGCTGAAGTGCTGTTGAAGACGGATGGAGAAGTGGATGATCTTTGGAAACCCGACGGCTGACGTGATTCCTGATCTCCGCGTTGAGTCGCATTCTCGTTATTCCGATTGTTCCACTTGGTTTCTGGAGCGCGACCGCTCTGTTGGATTACTTTTCGGATCTTGCACTTGTCTGACGCTGCTGGGGTCTTGTGCGGGAGGTCAGTGTCTGAGGAACCAGAGAACATTATGGTTTATCCATTTAGGGAATACTCGCTCTGCATGGATAGCTATGGATGGTCCTGTCCGGAGCGTCGTGTTGTCTCTGAGGTCATGTTCCGGGGAATAAACCGATGATCCGTGTGGAAAACAACTAAGACGAGTGAATTTTTTTATTATTTTTTTTCATTTGCTGAAAACCTTTTCGGATCCAGTGGAGTTGTGAAAGAAACGTGTCCTGACAGAAGAACCTGACCTTTCCATTGCGATGAGTATCAGATGTTCTGTTTCCTTTAGAAACATTAGGATTTGTAGATAAGATCATGTTCTTCTCTTGTTGGCTTGTTGTGTGTGCAGTGACTGGGTGAAATAAAAGCGCATTATTGAAGGTTTGTGGTGATGACGTGCGCAGGGTGATGATGTTTCAAGATTCAGACGTCTGGGAGACTTTGGTCTTGTGGTGTGATTTAACGTGGATTTACGTGTGTTGGAAATAAAGGTGCCTGGTAAAGTTTGACACGAAATGAACAATCCATCATGCTAGTTTATGTAGTAGTAGTAGTAGTTTATTGTCATTACTGCATTGAGGAACAGCATTGCAACACAATTACAAGAGAGAGCCGCCGCACATTTTGCGTTCCGCCATTGTGATACATATGTAGATAGATTATGTATTGCACCAAAAACCTGACATTTACAGCTAGAATAGTGATTTACCACATTAGCAATGGATAGTGAATTTCTGATTAGTTTAAAGGTATTTTCATTTGACAAAAACAGTGCTTTCTTTCAAAAATAAGGACATTTCAAAGTAAAGTGTTTATAATGCGAGTGAGATTGTCAATAGGGCCACATCAAAATGTGTGCTCTGTGTTTAACCCATCCAAGTGAAAGTGAACATACACACAGTGAAGTGAACACACACACAATTCCAACCCGCAACCTCTCAGGCACGAGTCCATGTCCCCACCAACTCGCCACCTTCAAAGTGACCCCAAACTTTTGTGTACATATCTATAATATAATGTATATACTTACATTACAATAATCCTAGCCCTACATTTTCCATTTTCATTCATACACGGTCATTTCATACTGTTCTTTGTTGTAGTTTTTCTTTTTACAAGGTGTCCAGCTCCTTGATGGCTTTTGCTGTTTTCAGTAAAGTGGAGTTGGTGTGGTTTTTCTACGAGCTCGTCTGTAGCAAAGCCTCATGGAAGCTGTTTCTGTAGCGCATCCGAAAAGCTGTGAGGGACGCGAGTGAGGCAGAACAAAGTAGCGGCGTCATTCCTCAGAATGAAGGTGAAGACGCGAGACGGCTGTCAGGCCAAGGACACGTGGGCGTTTCAAAGCTCTTCTACTGTAATAGTGCGCTTCCTTCACGCTGTAATAATAAAAGCCTCCTGCGCTCACACCTCAGGCACTGCCACCATCTCTCGGCCCCAGCAGCCCGTTATCTGCCATGGCGCTGGTTGTTGCCTCCTCCTCCCCCTCGCTCCCCCTTTTCCGCCCCTCGTTTGGTGAATTCCTCGCGAGTTACCACTCCCAGAGAGTGCCGATGAATAAATGGAAAATAAAAAACCTGTTTTGTCTCCGGAGCCTCAATAAATCAGTCCCCCTTTTCCATTTAAAACGTCCAGGACTGCAATTTATGTCTGAGCTTAATAACCCGTTACTAAATTAATCGCGCTGGGGGCTTTGGCCGAGGGGCCGCGCTCTCGGAGGCTCTGTGAACCTTGTAGAAGAGAAAAAGGCCTGTGTGCCCAGTGCCCGAGACCTCAGGAAACCGGATCCGGGGTGAGGGAAGCTGAACGCTCTTTAATGGCGGCAGCGCCGGGTGTGGAAATAATGTGCCATGATTGCCTGACGTTTACACCAGACGCACACACGCAGCTCAGCTTGTCTACACAATTTGCCTGTTGTTATGCTTCACACACACACACACACACACACACACACACACACACACACACACCCACAAAGACGTTTACCTATAGAACATATCAATATGTTTACATGTGTGTGTGTGTGTGTTTGATTGTGTGCGTTAGTTTGTCTAATAAACATGTTTATTTTGATTTAACCTGAGACTTTTATTCCCACCCTGGAACGTCCTGACCGGAAGCGAGGGCAGAGCGTGAGTGTTGACGCGTCCGTGACCGAGGTTTGTTAGGACGAGCCGTCATCGTTCCCCACTTACGTAACGTCTGCACCTGTGAAAGAAACGAGCGCACGCAACCGTTACGTTCACCACAGACCGCTTCACTTTTCCTCACGTTTTCCTTTAGCTAACGCAGACGGACGTGATGCCGCTGAAAGTAACCCGTGTGTCGGGCCAGGATTGGGAAATATTCCACGCTAGATCAGTGTTTTTCGAATTATCGCATGATGGAGTTTATAATTCTTTCAGAAAATGTGAAAAAAAAAAAAACAAGTTTTACAGTAAAGATAGATAGATTGGTTGTTTTTCTGGATGACAAACTAGCCTTTTCTGCTACATTAAAAACTCGACTGTAACTCAAGGTCAGGTGTCGAGCTCCTGTTTGCCCTACCAAATCCTTTTTTGGACACAAGTGGCTTTTTTTGTTCAAAAGTAGGTTTTTTGCCAAATTAAACGGGACCATGTTCCCAAAATAAATGTTGTTTCTGATGTGTTCGTGTTGAAAAGGAAGAAAACACTGGCTCTCTGTGGTCTTTCTTCGCAGCTCGGAGTGTGTGTGTGTGTGTGTGTGTGTGTGTGTGTGCACGCTTCAGCCATTTTGATTTCTGCTGCTTGCCGCTCTGATGTTGCCTGGTTGGCCTCTGGACGTTGTGATGGTAGTGTCCGGAGATTTCATTGGCTGCCAGGGCTGGTCAGGGAGAGCTGTGAACTGAACGCTCCTGACAAAATGAATACAGTAATTAGGGCTGATCTACTGGCACGGTGCCCGCGTTGGCAGACTGGCGTCTTACACTGTTAATTATAGCCGTCCCGTTCCTAACACCACGTTAGGGTATTTACCAAGCACTGAATTTTTTTGTGAGAGAGAGAGAGAGAGAGAGAGAGAGAGAGAGAGAGAGAGAGAGAGAGAGAGAGAGAGAGATGTATGAAATCATAGGCAGAAAGAATGACTGTGAAACGAGGGAGAGTGTTAAAAGCAGTGGAGAGAGAGAGAGTTGGTGATTGTGTGTGTAAGGCAGTTGGGAGAGACAGAGTAAACCAGTAGTGAGTGAAACCGAAAAGAGAGAGAGAGAGAGAGAGAGAGAGAGAGAGAGAGAGAGAGAGGAGAGAGAGAGAGAGAGAGAGAGAGAGAGAGAGAGAGAGAAGAGAGACAGACAGACAAGAGTGAGAGAGAGAGAGATAAAGAGAGACAGACAGAGAAAGAGAGAGAGAGAGAGAGAGAAAGAGAGACAGACAAAGAGTAGAGAGATAAAGATAGACAGACAAAGAGTGAGAGAGATAAAGAGAGATAAAGAGAGACAGACAGAGAGAGAGAGAGAGAGAGTGTTGGTGGTTGTGTGTGTAAAGCAGTTGGGAGAGACAGAGAGATAGAGACCAAAGAGAGAGATAGAGCGAGCGAGAGAGCATTGTGTGACTAGCTGGCTGAGAAATGCCTTTGATGTGGAGCTGTAGTGGAGGGACGAGGGGCAGGAGAAGATCCTCTCACATCCGGTCCTCACCGTTCCTGATGTCAGCAGTGTGTGGATCTCTACCGGCTCTCTGCCGCTTGTAGTCGCCCAGAATCATCTGGATAACCGTGCCCTCGGCGTTCCTCCATGTTCTGCCAGAGGTGCTTTGCTTTTACATGCATCCTTGAAGAGGAGCTGACCTACTAAAGACTTGTGTGGGAGACGCGGGTCAGGGAGATCTGTCTCTCCGCGTAGCCTTCAGGTTCACGACAGGACTTTAACCTTCATGCCTGTAGATCTTCTCCTGACACTCCGGTCCAGACGGGGCTCACAATCATAAATTCTCTACAAGCCAGAGCTTCATATTTGCAGTTTTGCAGGCCTCCGCCTCAGAGCGCCAGCACTTGCTCCGTGTTCCTGGTTGATTCTTCTTGTGCCTGTGGGATTTGATCCATCTGTTCAGCCGGAGAGGGAGCGAGACCAGAGTGGAACTGATGGGCCTTGACCGCGTGCCACTTCCTGTCTCTCTCCGCTGATTTGATTGGCCGTTGCTCTGCGCTTCCACTATTGGCCACTTGTGATTTTGGTTTAATTTATTATTAAACAGATGCTTTAGCAGTTACACATTCACGCATTTCTCTGCTGTTTGCTTTAGTGCAAAATGTCGAAATGCGAAAAAAGTGCTTTTTTTTTTGTTCATGTGCGCAAGGATTCAACTATATTTAATGTTACGTGAATTTTTTAATTTATTGATTTTATTTTTTTCGTCAATGAATAATGAATGTTTTTGCCTAATGGCTAAATGTTAAAGGGTCAGGTGATCAGTCTGAAGTGATAAAGGAAGCGCAGGATCTTTAAATGCTTATTTAGCAGAATTTTAAATGCTATTTTTTTAAATTTTCCAATTTGAAAGTAAAACCGACAATACACATGGAACAGAGTTTGATTTCCTGCTCCACATGCAGCTTGATTTCCTCCTGATCTGCAAGCGTATTATCACCGCATGTCCTGCGCTCTTATGAATTATAAGTAACATGTATGAAATATTCAGGATTTCCTTATCGATGCATGACTGCGCCGGTGCGATTCCTCAATTTGACACCGAAGCTCACGAGCGAGCGACGTCTGCGCAGCTACGACGCTGTATATTCGGTTAGAATCCCTTTGAGCGGAGATGTCGAAGTGGGTCATGGGAGGACAGGGAGCGCACGGGGAGCCTCCCTCTGTCCCCGGGACGCCCGCAGAAGAGTAATCGCTCTTCCCCCGACACGGCCCGCGTCAGCCCCTAAAGGCTGCTCCATCCCCCGGGTCTCGGATCAGAGCCAGGGTGCGTCAAGAATCCTGATTCTGCTTCCTTTTGTTGTGTTTATCAGGTTGTCAAAGACGAGTCGTTCAGAAAAGTGTGATGTTAATCTTAAGCAGGACTGTGGTGTGTTTGTCCACTCGTGAAAGAGTCTTTATAGATTGTTGTGTGCAGAGAACGCTGATGTTCATTGTTTTTCTGGACAAATAAAACATTTCAATCTGTTGTCTGGCGCATCTCAGTCAGCGACACGGTGTACAGACGCAGTACGCTCTTGGAAACGGCACCGGCCTCTTAAACGACGTGAGTTTGCGTAAGGAACTGTGCGGCTGGTAGCCCCCCGCTGCTCTTCTTCTCGGTGGGTGGGCAGTGTAGCGGCCTTGAGCGCCATCAGATATCAGGCTGCGCTCCATCATTCCCCAGCGAGCGGCTGGATCGCTCGTCTCTGGATGCGCACGCGGGCCCGTAGATCACACACTTTGCGTATAACTGCGCACACTCGCAGGCACAGGCGCCATTAACCCTAGATCTATTTACCACTTTTCAACACTGGACTTGCCTGTCCCAGGCTTTCAGCAGCGTGGCTCATGGTACACTCCGGAAGCCGTCCCCTCAGGGGCCCCAGCCTCAATCACCTGGTCCCCGGGTTAGACGCGCCAACCGAGACACACTTCTGCTGATTAATCTCAGGCCGGTGTCTGTCTTAGGTTACGGACCTTTAAAAGCGTAAAAGGATCCTGTGATGAGTCTCTTTACTTCAGAATCAGATTGTCACATTTGCCTTCCACGTTTTACCCGGATGTTTATACTGCTGCGCACTTGGTGCAAGTTCTGACTTTCTTCGGTGAAAAAACAAAACAAACAACTGTTGAATGGACAAATTGTTAGTTGGAAATGTTTACAGTGTATAAACACATTAAACAAATTGGTAACTGCAACTGAGAAGTACAGATTTGCTGAATATGAGCAAGCAGCAGCTTAACCGTCGCAGCATCAAAGATACGCACATCTTTCATTCAGCACTGTCGAACGAGGGCGCTGACGCGGTGACCGCCGGTTCGTCCGCGGGCAGCGGTGCCGAGGCTACGGGCCATTAGCACAGAGCCCGTCTGTATTTATAGCGCGTAACGGCATGACTCAACAGCAGTGATGTTTGCTTTTAGCTGTAATGGAAGCCGAACACAGAAAAGCCATTATTGCATATGATAATATTGTTTCTGTCTGTGGACTGACGTGTCTGTGGGCGTCTCGCACCTGCAGACATGTTGTTTTGAAGGCGTGTGCGAGTGACGTCATGCCGGTCATGTGACCTGTGAGGTAATGGCTTCTAACGGAAGAGCATGTGCAGTGCTTGTAAGGTGGCTAGTAAACCTCTAATTTGGCCGCGAGACATCGGACTGGCGCTAGGATGCTGTGTGGAGCTGTAAAAGACAATCATGGTAAAAATAACATCATCAAGGCAAAGCCTCGCACATTTGTCTGCTCAAATATTCATTTTTTTCTGTTTTACTTTGTTTTTTTTTTCTACTTTTTAAAATTGTGTGTCTATTGTCCCTGATTCTATATATATATATTTAGAATATATAGAGTGTGTTGTGTGTATGTGAATTCGGCTTTTTAAGCGTGTTTAGTGTTGTTGTAGGAACCGAACAAATGAAAAAAAGTATCACTAAATAATAAAGTTAGTTATTAATTTTATACATTAACGAGTGGAAAACCTGTGTGTGCGCGCACTGTACAAGTGCTGTTCTTGTGTGTTTTTGGCCGTTTATTGCTTGCGTGTGTGTGTGTGTGTGTGTGTGTGTGCGCGCCCGCACTAGGCCTCCCTCCTGCCACTGTCCTCTGTTTCCCATTCCAGCGCTGATGAGTCAGAGTCTGTGAATGCAGCGGAGCGTAGCGCAGCACTGTGACGTTAATGTGTTTACGCGCAGCACTGACCTCCGCGTACCGCCACACCGCGCCTCCTCATCTCTGTGCTGGACGCTCCTGTTCCGTCAGACGCGCTAAAGCATTTCTGCAGCACCGCTTCTGCAGACGGCCTCTTCTTTTCCCTGCTCTCTCTCTCTCTCTCTCTCTCTCTCTTTCTCTCTTTCTTTCTTTCTTTCTTTCTTTCTTTCTTTCTTTCTTTCTTTCTTTCTTTCTTTCTTTCTCTCACTCTGTCTCACACTCTTATTTTTTCACTTACTTACTCTGTCTTTCTTATTCTCTGTCTCACTCTCACTTTCCCCTCCATTGTCTCACTCCTTCACTAACTTTCTCTGTCTTTTTCTCTTGCTCTCTGACCATCTCTCTTTCTCCCTCCCCCCCCCTCTCTCTTCCTCTCCGGTCATTTCTTTGCGTTTACAAGGCCTCCGTTCAGATCTGACATGTTTTATCTCCCTCAAAAGTTTCACGCTCTCCGCGAGTCACAACACGGTCGTTTTTCACAGGCCGAGCCGTTCCGTCCTATTTGAAGCGACGCGTCTCTCCTTCCGCTCAGACGTAATCCCTCCTTCCCAGACACACACATTGTCTTGCCTTCCGCGGAGAGCAGACTTCAGCTCCACTTTATTCAGCCTTGCAGTTGCGGTCCCTCCTGTGAACAGCCGCGGCTGTCAGGGAAACATTAAACTGATTTGTGGGCCGCGCGGCTCTCCTGAGGGAGGTGGGCCGGCCGGCGGTCTCGCTACGGATCTGGACTCTGTAAGGCCTGAAAACCGATCCAGCCGATTGATGTTTTATATTAAAGTGTAGCTCTCGGCATCCGGACACATGTACAACAAATTGTCTCGTGCGTGTATTTACAGCCTCGGCTGGCGCTCGTTTCAATGTGTGTACGTCACGCCACGTCATGCGCAGGGTTGTACACACAAACGCGCATATATATGCACACACACACACACACACGCGCGTACAGTACACTAATTAACAAAAACAAGCATTTATACACACACAAACTTGCGTGTGTGCACGTTTATGCACACACTCGCTGATCAGAGAACGAACGTCGACTAGTCGTCCCTCTGCAACGCGGCTTGAAATCTCTCACAAAAACCTTCTCTCGTTTGCCGGCTGTTACCTTTTCCTGTGAGAAAGTCTACAACCCTCTCAAGGTTTGAAAAAGCACTAAAAACTGAGCTCTTTCACCAGCACCTTAGCACTGATTTAAAAAAATTAAAAGAAGCAAAAAGTTGCTTTGGATAGAAGCGTCTGCCAAACGACTGTAAAGTAAATGTAAAGTAATCCGTATGTGTGTATGTAACTTTACTAATCTACCGTACGTTTTCTAGTACTGTATATATGTGTGTCTAATAGTATTTTTCTTTCTCTGTATGGAAGAAAAGAAAAAGGCCCGTGCTCGTCTCGAACTCACACCTCCAGTCTCAAAAGGAACCATCTTGCTTTGAGGCGAAAGCGCTACCCACTGTTTCTACCGAATTATTTCTACCGAATATTTACTACCAAATTTCTACCGAAAGAAATTTCGTTGTACAACATACAATGACAATAAAAGCCTCTTACTCTTACTTACTTACTTACCCACTGCGCCACCCTACAATGACACACAGTTGACCGGCGTTGAGGTCCAGGTGTAGCAGGTTTGAATCCCAGTCCAGTGGGTCTCACAACTCTGCGTCTTGGGGTAAGACTGTGTTAAAGGTTGTGTGTGTCACTTCACTGTGTGTGTGTAACTATTATGTGCCACGTTTATACAGGACAGAAGAATCCATTGTTTGTACTCTTGAACTCTTGTGAGTTTACACACACACACACACACATGCAAGCATACAATTATGAAAAAAAGTGGAAAACAACAGGCTATAAATATTGCAGAAGCGAGTATTAACGGGCGGAGGGGCACAACACTGGCATCCGTGGTGGGTTTCATCCGAGCCGAGACCCCCTCCACCCTCGGACAGAATTACAAGGCAGATATAATCGCGCTACATAAAACACTATTTAAAGTTTTCACGAGGTTGAGATCGGCGGGAGGGGGGCCGTTTCCAGGGGGAACGCTGACGTCGCCCCGCCAACACCACTGTGTGTGTGTGTGTGTGTGTGTGTGTGTGTGTGTGTGTGTGTGATCCGTACGCAGCTGTAACAAACACTTCTTAAAGACCTGCAAAGCACCTCAGCTCAGCGGGTTTTTGTCTTTATGCTTGTGTGTAAGGATAATTCATGTGCAACGTGTGTGTGTCAGTTTTCATTAGTATGTATTTTACATGTAAAACACACACACACACACACACATACAATTAGTGAATATACATACGTACATCAGACTCTATGTATATCTATATATCTATATAAACATAAATGGCGAGCTGATGTGAATGTTTTCTTTCTGACTGTAACTGAAGTGTATTCTAACGTGTTCTGTTGTGTTTCCCCGCACGCGTGAGGATGTCAAGCCAACACGGCGAGCTAATGGCGATCAGGGTCTTGCATTCTTCTGAGGCAGAAGGCCGTGTCTTTCTCTTCTCCACCCCACCCCCCTTTCCTCTCTCACTTCCCTTCTTTCATCCCCCTCTCTCCTCTGATCTGCATGGCCGCATCTCAGGTTTTTCTCCTGAAGCAATCACTATAAATAGACCTTCAATAGCTGCTGCCTAACAAACCTGCTCATCAGAACTAATTGCCAAAGAAAAGTTCCTTTCCGCGCTTTCTTAGTGTTAACCCCTTCCTCCCCCCGCAACCCACCCGGACCACCATTACACGCCGTGTGATTAAACAACCATACCAGTGTACTGTGTGATTCAATCTGCTTGAGATGTTCTCGACTGCTGTGAGAGAGAGAGAGAGAGAGAGAGAGAGAGAGACCGAGACCGAGACCGAGACAGAGACAGAGACAGAGAGAGAGAGAGAGAGAGAGCGCGAGCGAGAGAGAGAGAGAGCGCGAGCGAGCGAGAGAGAGCGAGAGAGAGAGAGGTAAATCATAGACAGAAAGAAAGTGTGTGTAATGAGGGAGAGTGTTAAAAGCAGTAGAGAGAGAGAGAGAAAAAAAGAATAAAATAAACAAAGAGGAGAGTGAGACTGATTGACAGAGAGGGAGATAGAGACAGAAACAGAAAGAGGGACAAAAAGAAAAGAGAGATGAAGAGTGAGACAGTCAGAAAGACAAACAATGAGGGACATATGAAGAGACACAGATAGAGAAACACACAGAGAGAACGAGACCGAGGACGAGATGGAACGACAGACAAAAATTGACACACACACACACACAGTATGCATTTGTGTTTTGCATTAGGAAGGTGTGTGTGTGTGTGTGTGTGTGTGATTGATAGCCTCCATCAGTGGAGTAGGGGTCTGAGAGGCCGAGCGGTCCTAGATCACAGTGGCTTTGTTTGAGGGTCTGTCTGACAGTTCTGTGACCTCATTACCAGACCAGCGTCTCGGGGCATTCATCTCGCGGGCCCCTCGCTCCCTAGCGCAGGACCCCGCGAGGGTGCGGCTGAGGGCGAGGGTGGAGCCGTACGTGACGGATCTGTTCTCCGTCCGCTTTAATGGACTGTGACCTCAAGGGTGTGGGAGCACGAAGCGGGGGCCGCGGGAACGCCCACCCTCAGACAGCTGCGCGGACAGACGCAAACACAGACGCATGAATCCGCTGGGGAGATGAACGCACATAAACCCATTAAAGCTGCACACAGTGAAAATTACACCGCCGCGGCTTTTATGTGGCGACGCTTTTACAGTTTTTGAGCTGGGTGTGTGTGTGTGTGTGTGTGTGTGTGTGTGTAATGTTTATACATGATCAATAGATACACACATGAATAGAGAAATAAATACGTTTTCAAAATGTTTCCTTTGTGGGATGAGTAAATCTTTTCTATTCTCTCTCTCACTCACTGTTTCTCTGTATCTTGATGGCATAATATTTTCTCTCTCTCTTTCTCACTTACTCTGTCTGTCTCTTTTTCTGACTCTTTCTCTCGGTCGGTCCCTTCATCTGTTTATATTTAAACATGATGTATAAACTCTGTTTGGGTTTTTTGAGATTCCATAACATTTCTGGAATACTTTTTTGTGCACTGTAAATCCTAAAAATATTGACTGTGCGTCTTACAATCAGAAAAAAACTGTTAATATGAAACAAAGTATTAATATGAAAAAATGGGGGGAAAAAAAACATTTTATTAAAAAGGAAATGTGAAGCAATAAAAAAGGTTCAGTAAATAGATCTTTATTTGTTACAAAACTTCTGTAATATAAAATAAATAAGTCTGTAAAACAACAATAATAACAACATAATTGTCTTAGACTCTTTTCTAATGAATAAATAAGTAATATGAAATGTTCTTAAGATCAACTCTCCTGTTAGAAAAGCCAGCTTCAAATATTATCTAGCAGCAACTATAATATCTCTATGAACAATTATTGTTTTATAAACATCTTTTATTAAAAATGTTAAAATGACAGATAATATAACAATATATAGAAAGTTGCAATTTACTAGTTAAGCTTCATTTCATGGGCATTATGTTGTTTATTAATGCATTAACTAAAATGTTTAATGTAATAAATGTATGTGTCCGACGTAACAAACAAGCTCTGAAAGGAAGCGCAGGGTTTAACTCTCTCTGTGCCAACACTTCAACACAAGACCCGCCCTCCTCACAGACTTAAAGTCCAATCAAATGAACAGTGACATCGGGTATTGCCCAATAAAAAGTAGAAAAGGTGACGTCTTCATAAAATGCGTGCAAGATGATTGGCATGTGACACTTTCTTTGCTATTTTTTCAAAATTCATGAAAAATGACACAAGCCATCCCGTATTGTTTAAAAACGAGACGTGCAATTTCATATAATATAAATTTACTCAGTATATAATATATATAATATAAATATTATCAGTATATAAAATTTACTCAGCATATAATACTAAATTTAACACATAATACTCAGTTCTCAAATAATTTAAAGCATGGGTGGTGACCGTATGTGTAATGGTCCTTTGAAGAACAGTGAGAAGCGGACATTTTTGTAAATTTATAAACGCCCCAGACAGGACGTAAAAAGAGGACATGTCAAGGGAAAAGAGGACGCTTCATCACCCTTTATATATATATATATATATATATATAGATCTCTGTCTCGATCTCTGTCTCTCTCTTTATATTATATATATATATATATATATATATATATATATAAACAGGGGTGTAAAGAGTACCGGACAGCCATACTTGAGTAAAAGTACAGATACTTACTGTAAAAATGACTCCATTACAAAAGCTCCAAGTCACCCATTTCAAATAGACTTGAGTCAAAGTAGCAAAGTATCCCATTTGAAATTAACTTAAGTATTAAGAAGTATTTTTATTCGTGCTCAATATAGGCCCAAAAAAAAAAGAAATGTGAAAACAAACTATTGTTTTCCAAGACAGAAACAGAATTTAACCTCAATGTTTGAAAACTGGTAGAACAAAGTAGATAAAAAGAACAAAAAGTCAATCACTTACATTTGCAAGTAGATATAAAGTAAAATGATTAATCTGATTAGTAAATTATATGTATTATGTAAAGTTATATATTATATAATAACATTTGTAAAGCACATTTTTACGCCCCTAATTTGCGTTCTTGTGGTTTCTAATTTAAAAATAGCGTCCATTACCTTCAGCAGCCTAAAGATGGCGATATTCACCTCGTTCGCCCAAGAAATTAACCGCGGTGTAATCACAATTACAATGTAACGAGTAACGATAAGTGTCCGTGCAAATGTAGTGGAGTGAAAAGTACAGCTACTCAAATGCAGTGGAGTAAAGAGTAAAAGTTGCTTATATTATTTATACTCAGTGCAAGTACGAAGTAGCCAAAAACATACTTAAGTAAAGTAACCAAGTACATTTACTCAAGTACCTTACACCCCTGTATAAAAATATAGATTTTTGGGCAAAGGGAAAAGTTAACCAAAACAAATCATGTGGCTAATCTAATAATTGTATTTCTGAATTGGAGTTGCTCTCTGAAGCTGCGGGTTAATGTGGGGCGCGCACACGCTTCAGTATCGGCGGGCTTGTTTCCTGCGAAAGGTTTGGAAGCCTGAGCGTGTTTTCTTATCAGCGGACCGCCGTCTCATCCATCACGGCCGCTCTCTATTCATGAGCGCACTTGTCCGCGCAGCTCTGAGTTACGAGCGGCCGGCGCTCCGCAGACAAAAGATTCGTCCGCACACTTCCTGTTTCCAACCTTCAGAGCAGAGCAGAGTGGAGCTTCAGTCAGTCTCAGAAGATTCTGGAACATTAATGGAATAATGTTAGTTCAGTCATCTTCACCAAAAATGTCAAAATCTGATTTCTAGCATTAGTATTTACATATGTGTGAAATCGAGGACTGCAAGGGTGTGTGTGTGTGTGTGCGTGTGTGTGTGTGTGTGTGTGTGTGTGTTAACAGTAATGCATGTCAATTCAAGAAGTATAAGTGTGTGTCTTTGCGATGGACAGATATGAGAACAGACTAATAGATTCAGTAACATATTGAATTGTTTTTCATGTGTGTGTGTGTGTATTTTCCGATATATGTAAAATGCTTAGATTGGAAAGAGGTTTTCTGTGTCTCTTTTATCCACAGCTACTGGCATTGTGTAGTTTTACAACCTCTGCGATTCGACTCTCGACCTTCGGTGTGGCGAGCGTGGCACTCTTCTGATAGAGCTACATTAGCATCTTCTCGGTTAAGATCTGGTTCCGGTGGGATTTGTGACGTTTCTGCGTGGCTGGTTGGTTCCGTCTTCAGACCCTTCAGAGCTCGGTGTTCTGTCCTTCAGTGAGCAGTGATGGTGCGTTTTTACTCGCTGGTCCGCGGCGCGAGGTGCAGCGGGAACTCTCTTGGCGAGGCCGCAAGTATTATGTTGAAACCAGATGTTGAGATGTTTCCTCCTGGTCACGTGTGCGCCTCTGGTGCGGCACTTACATAAATGTCATCTGTACAGTAGCGCGCGCGCGGGAGCGCGGAGGCCCAGCTGCGCGCGCGGAACAGTGCAGAGGGGTCAGAGCCGAATCTTATCCTGCCGCCGTGTCACCTGCTCGTCACACACACACACACATTGATTGCGCTCGACTCGCAGAATCACCTGACTCTTTTTGGTGTGTTTGTTGTCATGGTGTTTCTTGATTGTTTGGCGTCCGATCTGGACTTGTAACCATGACCATGTATATACACATGTATGTGCGCACACACACACGCACACACACTTCAGACCTTTTTTTTTTTATATATAATTGACAAACTCACCAGACTCACACATTTGTATATATAAACAAACACTCTCCCAAAGTGTGAGTGTACAGTATTTTTAGTTTTTTTATTTGCTGTATATTTTTCTTCTTGACTGTTTCTTTTATATACTTTTTGTTCTATATTTTATTCTATTTTTATTTAATCTCTTCTTTTTATACATTTTAAGAACTGTTGGGATCAGTGTGTTGGGCTAGAACGGTGTATTTTTGTGTGACTTTGGTGTCTGCAGATGTAAGGCAGCGTTGCGTCAAACACATTACCTGCGTTACTCCCACACCTCCGTAATGGCGGGCGTATCGGGGTCTGCGTGGCAGCGCTAATGTGAGGCCCTTTTGTCCAGCCGGGAGATTTATTCACAGCCATGTGTAATGTCATTTCATTTAGAAACACCCACCCTGTGCAGAAATGAAAGAGGCATTGATGCTCATCTTAATCTGATATACTTTAATACGAGAGAAAGAGAGAGGAGGGGTGGGAGAGAGAGAGAGAGAGAGAGAGAGAGAGAGCGAGAGAGAGAGAGAGAGAGAGAAAGGGGGGGGATTAACTGAATGGGAGAAAGAGCGTGTGTGTATGAAATCAAGACAGAAGAAAGTGTGTTAGAGAGAGAGAGAGAGAGAGAGAGAGAGAGAGAGAGAGAGAGAGAGAGAGAGGAAGAGGGAAGAGAGAGAGAGAGAGAGAGAGAGAGAGAGAGAGAGAGAGCGAGAACGAGAACAAGTAGTAACAAGAAACAAGTGTAACAAAGACACTCTTGTTTCCCGGTGGATCATCCTATTTATTTCTATTTTACAAGATGCTCACATCTTTCCTGAATGCAACTGTGGAATCGAAATGTCTATAGATTGATGGGTAGACAGAGAGGCAGAGATCGAAAGACGGATAGAGAGACAGAGGCTGTCAGACGGATCGATGGACAGACAGATAGACACAGGCTGTCAGAAAGACAGATGGATTGATAGACAGACAGACAGACAGACAGACAGACAGACACGCTAGCAATACAAATTCAAGTTTCAATGTCTGTTTGGGTGTAACATGAGGTTCTCTGTGTTGTGTGTGTGTGGTGGTCTGGGTCACGCACACACACACACACACACACTCGTTCAGCACGCACTGTCCTTTCCCGTAGTCCAAATCAGCACAAGGTGATAGAACGAGTGCGCTCTCATCCCCCTGTCACCCGGCGTGGAACATGCTAATGGTGTGTTTCTGTTTCTTTGGCAGGATCTGCGTAAACAGATAGCTCCCCTGCTGAAGGGCTTCCAAGCTGAGGTGAGTCTCCACAAGCACTCCCCTCTCTCTGGTACTCACCTCCACGTCTGTGAGCATCACCTCAACTCGCTTCTCCAGACGTACAGTAATCCACCAATGACAGTGCAGATTTCTTTGTGTAGATTAGAAGTATTTTTCGCCATATAAGACGCACCGGCATATAAGACGCACCCAATTTTAAAGGAGGAAAGATTCTGAACCAAATACTGTAGTAAAATATTTTACATCGATTGTACAAAAGTTAACAACAGTTTAAGAACAATTGTATTCCAAACATGTAACATCAACGGTCAGTAAAGTCAGTAAACAGTGAAAGTAGGGCTGGGCGATAGACCGGTATTGAGTTGTGCACGATATGGATTTTGCAATATCGTGGATACCGTGATAATTCATGAATTCGATTTTTATTTAAGTATATAAACACCTTAATACAGTATTACACATTAGTTTTGTTACAAGTTGTAACTTACAACAACCAACACAGTTTGTACTTATGCGTGCGCTCCGTTTTCTGCGCTGTGCCTTTAAAAGAGCGGCTGTTTTGGTTTTAAAGACGCGCGCGAGAAAATCTCCTTGTTTTATTTTGATCAAAGTTCGTTTTCGTTTGGAAATTATGGTTTCATTGTTTCACAAGATTCTGCGCGAGAAAGTAAGCAAGACAACGTATGTAATACCGCGGTATTGCATACTAAGATGGCGGTGACCGCGCTCCATCGTCTTATACGGCGAAAAATACGGTACTTTTTAATCTCATTTGAGATGTTTCATTCATTGTTATCAAACCAAGAGGAGATAAAGAACTCAAAGACAGAGATCAAGAACTTACACTATAGAATAGTTTATTTTCAAAATGTTCTTTCTTTCGTTCTGATTTTTGAGCTGGAGTGATGAGAAACCCTCAGAAACATGTTATGTAGACGATCTACCGCACTGTGAAGGCCACATCCCAGACCTGGTTTGGTCATATTTCACATCCCAGTTTTCCAGCCTGAAATCATTCCGCCTGTCCATTGTTGAGAGTGGGTGAAGGATTCAGATAAGCAGGTTGGCATTTGTTTAACACTAGTGGCTATAGATCTCGCACTCTTCTGGTGTGTGTGTGTGTATGTATGTATGTATTTTACTACAGTGCTCAGTGCTTAGAGTCATTCGTGACTTTATTTGATATACAGAGCATGGTAATGTGTGGATGAATGGATGGATAGATGAGTGACGGAGAGAGGATTGGATGGATAGATAGATTTGTGTATACATCTAGATGGACATGTTGAAGGATTGATGGACAAATAGACTAATGAATGCCAGACACACACACGATGGATGGATTTACGGATGGAGACAGACACATAGACTGATAAAGGGATGGATAGATCAATAAATAGATGTTTATACATATTGACAGACAGCATGAAAAATAATCATACCGATAGAGTAGGGCTGGGCGGTATAGCGGTATTAACGTGAATACTGGTATTGAGTTGTGCACGATATGGATTTTGCAATATTGTGGATACAGTGATAATTCAGGAATTTAATTTTTATATAAGTATATAAACACTTTAATACAGTGTAACACATTCGTTTCGTTACAAGTTGTAACAACTATCAATGACGGCACAGACATTGCTAATCCAACACAGAAAGCAGTGTAACAGACTGAATTAATATAATAGATCACACCTGTGACGCGCATATCCGTGCAGCTTTAGTTTTAGTTATAAAGACGCGCGCGAGAAAATCAGCTTGTTTTACTTTGAACAAATTCTGTTTTCGTTTGGAAATCATCGTTTCACGTAAAAAAAAAGAAAAGAAAGCGACAAGAAAAGCGAAGAAGACCAGAAACAAAGCTACCGTGGGAAGCCGCTCGCGCTCTCTCTCTGTCTCTCTCTCTCTCTTTTCTCTCTCTCCATCTCTCTCTCTCCCTCTTTCTCTCTCTCTCTCTCTATATATATTTCTTATCGAACTCTCTCTCTCTCTCTCTCTCTC
>CM051494.1:885705-905657 GCA_028031935.1 Paedocypris micromegethes
CGGGCGCCGGCCGGGCGGGCGAGAGAGGGAGAGAGAGGGCGAGGCTGTTGCCTTTGTTTCTGGTCTTCGTTCGTAAACGTTGTCTCGCTTTCTTTTTCGCGCACGTGAAAACCATGATTTCCAAACGAAAACAGACTTTTATCAAAATAAAACAAGCAGATTTTCTCGCGCGCGTCTTTAGAACCGCTCTTCTCTTCGCAGACAACGGAGCTGCACACGTATGTGTGATCTATTAATTCAGTCTGATACACTGCTTTCTGTGTTCGATTAGCAATGTCCGTGGCGTCATTGGTAGTTGTAAGTTATAACTTGTAACGAAACGAACGTGTAATACTGTATTAAGGTGTTTATATACTTATATAAAAAGCGAATTCATGAATTCTCACGGTATTGCAAAATCCATATCGTGGCACATCTCAATACCGGTATTCACGTTAATACCGCTATACCGCCCAGCCCTACGTCGCGCGTTCCCACCGTCTGTTGTGCGATGTAGAGCAGTGTTGAACCAGGAGAAGCTGAAGTTTCCGCCGCTCATGACTAACTGCTCACCGGCTGTTGGGATCCGGCTTGCTTCCTGTCAGGTTTGACCCAGTTTGCTGCGTTTGGCCCAGTTGGGCCCGGCTGCACGCTGGTTTTACGGCACGCTGTCATCATCAGACCCGCGCGGGGGAAATTGCTGTCATGGCATTTTATAATTTCTATTTGTGGCCCGCTGAAGACGATCACTCCTGATACTTCCAACCAAGACATTTCTTGCAGCTTCAGATTCCCGACGACTCTGGTGAATCTGGCGGTCTCGCGAGCTGCCCGCGTTCCGCAACTTTCGCTGTTCCAGATTCCAGCGTGCTGCCAAAATCGCATCCAGTGTCTGTGCAAACAGTTTTCCTAGCAACGTGTCCTGCGCGTGGCGTGTTTATCGGAACATTAGAGGGGCTCTTTCAGGTCAGAGTGGGATGATGTATCATAATCTGGGCAGAATGTCCGCAGCTGCTTGTGTTTGCAGATTAAGAGCGATCAGTGTCTTTATTACAGCGGTATCAGTCAGGAGGCTGAGCCGCACTTGTTCCTCATTTCCTGTTTTCCTTGTCTATTGTTGTGCAGGTTTACGCACGGCTTTCTTGCGATGCTTCGCTGTAGCTGTTTTTTTTCTTTCCTCGCTTGTCTCGTTGACAGACGAGTGGGCACGGTTATATTTATTTATTGTTTTTTGCCGTAAGACAGTGAATTAAATATTTCTTTACTATAAACTCATCAAACTCTTTTTGAGTGGTAGCATTTTTTTTTTAAAGTAAAGCCTGCATGAAATTAAGGTTACAGGGCCTAAAAAAGATTATAAAACTATGAAAACTCTGTGTTGAATCTGCGCTAAATATAAGACCTATCTGGAAATTAAGATATATTAAATGAATATAACCTGTGATGAACATTAATTGAATTGTTTCTGGAAAACACGTCTTTGTTCACTAAAGGTCAGTATGGATAATAAACACGTATATTTTACATCGCCGCCTCCTCTCATCACACTCACTCGGTGGGTAGCGTCTCGATGATTTTGAATACCATTTTGGTATTCAACCATTTTGAATACCAGCCATCTTCAGGAAATGATGAAGGCCTCTCCTGCAGCGAGCGCATTAACCCAGATACAGTATGTAATTTGCCCATATGTACGCGTCTGCGCCGCTCTATATTAGGGCCAAAGTTCCTCTCATTATCAGAGTCACTCATTACCTGTTTCTGTCATCTCATGCTCACAGGGGTTTGGATTTATACCTGATAATTACCTTCTATATAAAGCCCGGCTGAAGTCGCCCCAAAACGCTGCTGGACTAGTATCTATAGAAATATGAATGATTCACCACGTGTCACCAAATAGCTGTGTGTGTAGCTATATTTATAAGTGTGCACAAGTACATCGAATATTTTCCTAGTCTGGTTTGGAATGGAACCTGTAAGCCACTGGAGTTTCCTGCTCTTTATTGTGGTCCTCTTTCTCTTCCAGATCGACGCCTTGAGTAAAAGAAGTAAAGAATCAGAGGCTGCTTTCCTCAGCGTGTACAAAAGATTAATCGATGTCCCAGGTACGTCTCCGACGGCACACACACACACACACACTGTTGTGTTTCACCGAGGCGAGAACACTGTAAACACATCAGTCATATTTATGAGACCTTGGTCTCCAGTGTCTAACACACACACACACACACACACACACACACATGTACGCACGCTCGTCTTAATGACTTCTACGGATTCAGTCTCGCGCTGTTCCAAACCCACACAGAGTGAAAGAAAAAAATCCTTGGATTCGAAAAAAATCGCCTTTCTTTGCCCAACAAACACCTTGAAATCTTGTGGCTTCGTTTGCTCGGGCGAGACAATGTCCTCAAAGATCCTCAGATTTCATATGTGCTGATCTATAATAAGTAAACGGTGCCACAGCAGGTCATGTGACATCTTCAAGCATCTTTGGCTCGATGGATCTCGGATGCGGTTAACGCGCTCACTGTCGTAGAGTGACGGCTGTTTTCAGGCTCCGCCCACAGCAGACAGAGGGTTGTGGCCGGGCCTGTCGGAGCAGCTCTGCGCTCTGGACGCGTCGGCTGTGGGGTGGGAGGTCTAGTCTGGGAATGTCTGTTTTGATCCGTGATATCTGCCGCTTGTTCAGTCCTGCCTGCGTCTGTAGATGTGATCACCGCTTGACAAACGATCTGGTGGTTTTACACGGATACAGTGTGTTTTAGTCGTGCTGCGGCGCAGGGAAATTTACGAGTGTTTATATCTGTACTTCATTATAAATACACACTCATACAGTAATGCAGGGCAAATTCAAGTCTCTTGATGTTATGCTTTTACATTTGCTTATTTGGGACAAATTTCTGCTTAATTGGGACATTGAAATCCCAAAGATCGTTAAGTACATAATAAAAACAGAAGCAAAAAGCGCCGGGTATCACTCCCACCACGAAATGTGCTCTAACGTCGAACAATCATGATTCTATGGATCTGTGTAGTGAAGAGTTCACAACCATTTGACGGATTTGAATTATTCTATGACTTGCAGTTTGGTCTGTGCGCACGTTTCTAGGAAATTCTTACTATAAATATATCCGTGAGCAGCACACAATATGTGTGTATTGCACAGATCAATAATTAAAATGTCGATTTCTGGTAACTGAATGGCAGTGTTTTGATTGTTTTTTTTTGTGGATTCTGTCCATCACCCGACCTCCGCTTCAAGCCGTGTTTTACAGGAAATGACACGCTACTAAATTGATGTGCCTGTGAAATCAGATTTGAATTGGCTGGTCATCTCAGTCACATGACAGAAGAGAGCGACGCGCGGCTGAGCTGAGATGGCAGTTACGGCAGATACAAACGGGAACAGAGCGTGACAGCGCTGCATTCAGACTTCCTCTTGCAGTTTTTAAATATGACACACTCACACGCCGCTCACCCATCAGGGTTTCCTGTATCTTCAGCCGCGGGGTTCTCTCCTCTCCTGTCCTCGGTGTCATTCCTCATGCTTTCTCTCTCTCTCTCTCTTTCTTTCTCCATCTCCCTCGCTCTCTTTTCTGTCTGTTTTTGTACTTCTGTTTCCATCTCACACACACCTTTTGTCCTTCTCAGTTATCTCACTCTTTCTCTGTTTTCCTCTTTCTGTCCCTCTCTCTCTCTCTCTCTCTCTCTCACTCTCTCTTTCTTTCTCCATCTCCCTCGCTCTCTTTTCTGTCTGTTTTTGTACTTCTGTTTCCATCTCACACGCCTTTTGTCCTTCTCAGTTATCTCACTCTTTCTCTCTGTTTTCCTCTTTCTGACCTGTCTCTCTCTCTCTCTCTCTCTCTCTCTCTCTCTCTCTCTCTCTCTCTCTCTCTCTCTCTCTCTCTCTCGTTCCACAGGGCCTAATAAAATAGTTTGATTACATAATTAACTTGGCTGTCTCATTAAGGAGAATCAACGGGAACGAGGCCATAATTAGTCATATAGCAATTAGCAATTGAAGGGGACAGACAGTGATGATGAAGCGTGTGTGTGTGTCAGGACGTGGTGGTCTTTTCTGGCGAGGGTCCCGTACTTCACATTCACTTGACATTAAACATGATGGGAAACTGAAGCGGACTTTTAGGAAAACTTTTGATCGTCTTCCTTCTGAATTGAAGCACACGTGTCTGAGCAATATTTCTAAACAACCTGCATTTGTAATGTTTGTGAGTGTATGCTCGACATATCCGTGTGTATAATGTTTTTAAAGTTCATGTGAATGCCAGGTTGGATTCCATGTTGCGTCAGAAGTCAAACTGAACGTGGTGTGGATTTATTCTCACGGTTTTGTTTATTGGCTTCTAATGTGTGTTTTCAGATCCTGTCTCTGCTCTGGAGGCGGCTCAGCAGATCCAGGTGACCGTTCGGAAGATGCACGACCTGGAGACTGAGAACCAGAGGCTGAAAGACACACTACAGGAGTACGAGCGCGAGATCGCCGAGGTTAAAAACCAAGGTATGAATCGTCCACATCACATCCACATGCTGAAACACTTCACCTCACAGCCGGATTTACGGAGCCCAGGTTTCATCTGCATTATTTGACATAAATACTGAATGAAGAGTGCCATAAACAAATCCAAAATGCCATTTCATGTTGCCTTGAGCTTTTTTCATCTCAGCGAACCGGATTTATTTCCGCCGAGCAGATGAAATGAGTCGTACATATGTCACTCTGGCGGTCTGCCGGAGAGTTCCACACGAGCTGTGTTCCTGCTTCAGTCACGTCCCGCTGTGCTTCCTGCTTTTTCCCCACTACGTCCCTGTACGTGGAATCCCGCCCAATCGATGAACCTCCATAACGTATTTAACGTGTTCCACACGAGCCTCGGGGATGACCGCTCACTCACGACACGTGGCTCGCGCGCACACACACACACACGCACGCACGCGCACGCACGCAGGTGTGTTTCCGTCTGAGCAGTTCTTCCTATTCTCCGCACTGATCTCTCTCAGGTCAGTGATCCTCCGCTCTCTCAGTGTTTAAAGTCCAGTTTAGCATTTAAGGGTCTAAAAGGGCTCCGGTGGGACCGCCGCGCATTGATTATGTGTCAGTGCTGAAGCGCTGCAGTTTAAATCACCACAGACGCCTGAGCCCGAGACCCAGAGAGGAGGAAAAAGCTCAGTCGGGCTGTGTGTGTGTGTGTGTCACAGAGGGGACTTTTCACAAATATTATTCAATACCACGCTAGTTAGATGTTCACTCTCACCATCTATCTTTCTATCATTATTTGCACAAAGTTTTTGCTGAGGTTGATTTTTTTGTTAACGTTTATCAAAAAAAAACTACTGCTATGGGTTTGTTGTTATTACACAATACATAATAAAAAAGAAAGAAAAAAAAATATATACACCTACTATATGTGAAGATATGGTAAAATGTAATATTACTTTCATTTGTAAATTAAATGAAAAAAATATATTGTGATATTTTTTTTTTTTTTTTAACTTGACTGTTAACTGATGCAAGAAATCTAAAATTCACGTTCTGTTAATTTATTATATTTTATTTTATATTTTATAATATTTATATTATATATATATATTATATATATACTATATATATATATATATATATACTATATATATATATATTTTTTTTTTTTTTAGGGCAAAACATTACATTTTTAAATGAATCTGGCTTTTATTTTTCTGGAGCAGAAGTCACTATTAAAGCACTTAAAGAGAAGCTGGAGCAGTATGAGCGCAGCACGCCAGAAGCTTCGGACCTGAAGCGGGATGGAACAGGAAGTGAAGAGGACGAACTTCCCAACAACTATGCAGATCCAGAGAGGTTCGACCTTAACAACTTCCTGACTCCTGACCACACCACCATGGATATGATATATGCCATATATGACAATACTGATGCACATTAATATAATTATTGACTTTTTAATTAAAAAATAAAAAATTAATTGGACGTTAGGGGTGGTATTAGTGTAGCAGTATTAACGACGTATTAATACTGTATACGTATTAATACAGTATAAAGCAGTATTAGCGGTATTAACATGAATACCGGTATTGAGTTGCGCCACGATATGGATTTTGCAATATCGTTGATACCGTGACACTTTCACAAATTTACCTTTTTATACACGTATATAAACACTTTAATACAGTAAAATACATTTGTTTCGTTACAACTTTTAATTACGACACTGATACATTGTTAATCGAATACAGAAAGAGAGAGAGAGAGAGAGAAAAAGTGAGACGCGTTCTGGCTCTGCTCTCAATTGCCGGCTCTCTCTCTCTTTCTCTTTGTCTCTGTCTCTCTCTCTCATCACTCTCACTGTCACTGTCTTTCTCTCTCTCTCTCTCTCTCTCTCTCTCTCTCTCTCTCTCACTGTCTTTCTCTCTCCCTGTCTCTCTCTCTCTCTCTCTCTCTCTCTTAAAAGATAGACCGCAGGCCATTTAATTTAAATGTTTTTTCAAATAAATGCCTGGTTTGTCTACTTTTAAAAAATAAACGTCTACTTTTAATAGATATACAGTATTATTAAATGACAGCTGCTTCTCCAGGTTTCCCCTTGCGTTTTAATTTAGTACTTTATATAAAATAAGAACACCCCCCACAAATACCGTGATATAATACCGATACCGTCTGTACACTAAAAAATACCGTGATATGAATTTTAACTCATATTAACCCTAGTGGACGTCCAGCTAACGTGTCCGTGATGAATGTGAGTGTAACGATTCTCCTCGTGTTCCCACAGCCGAAACAGCAGGACGGAAGACCTGGCGGTGAAAACGCAGTCCTTACAAACAGGTTTGGGATTAACAACGACACGTTTGCGTCTGGTAAACACCTTAACCGGCGCTGACAAGCATTTCATCTGCTCTGCAGCACTTGAAGCAACTCAGGCAGAACTCCAGCAACTGAAGATGAAGTACGAGGACGAGTCCGCCACAAAGTGAGTAGCTCCGCCCCCTCCTGACGGGCCGCCGCGGGAGACGCTGAGGATTAGCGACTGAACGGCTCGAATTGCAGCGCTTGAATCCTCTCGACTGTCTCACCTTCGCACAGACTCGCAGTCGTTTAGCGGCGTGAGCGTGTCCTCACAGACACGGGCGAGCACACACACTCCTTTGATCCCTAATCCTCCTGCAGACAGGTTTGCTTATGATCGCACCTCCGCTGGTATTGAATAGGTCGGGATCTTCATGGCTTGGTGAGACGGATAATGGATGACGCAGCCCACACGGACCAACAGAGAGGTTCTTTGGTCTCCTGAACGCAGTAATGAGGCGACTGACATTTTGTGGGCGGTGAATCGGCGTGTTGTGTTCTCCAATGCGCTTTTTGTTTACGCGCGTGTTCCCCTCTTGATCTGGGTCACGTGCGCGCGTGTGTGTGCGCGCGCGCATGTCGCTCTCTTGTCTCGTGATCGGGGTGAGGAATGCGTCCTGGTGGGTCGGTGTTCCTGATATCTCGCGCGTCTTGTGCTGTTGACCGATGCCTCCAGGTCGCGGTTTTCTAGCGGAAGCGGTGTCATGGCGCCGCTGTGATGCGTCCTCATGCTTGGTGACAACAATGAACTACTGAACGTGCAGATGAATGGATGAAAAGAATCAGAGACTGATTTATGAGTGAGGAGGACGATGTGAACGGACAATGAATTATGGATGGATGAGTAGATGAATGTTTGCGGATGGGATGAGAGTGAAAGAGACAGAGTGGGCAGGGGAAAAAAAGAAAGGACAGAGGAGAGGAGAGAGATGAAGAGAAAAAGAGATCACTAGGAGAGAGACTGAGAGGATGGAAGAAAGATAGACAGACAAAGGATGGCTGGCCAGAGAGTAAGGGTGTTTAAAAGAGAGAGTGAGCGATTGAAAGAGTGAGAATGATGAGTAGAGAGAGAAAGACGAGCAGTGGACATTGAGTCAGTGAATGAGAGAAAGTGAGACATGAAGAGTGATACATGATAGAGGGAAAGTGTGAATGAGAGCAAAAGAGACAGAATGAAAGAGTGAGATGCATAGATGAAGTAAGCTAGAAAGAGACACAAATCAAATAGTTTGTCAGAAGCAGACACGTATGAAACGACGAAACGCTGTAAAGTGCGTGTAGATGTAAAGAAAGATGGAGTCTGAGGGTGTGTAAAGAAACATGGCTCCGCTGATAATCCACACTGTTTACCCGGTGAATTAAGATTCTGCTCTTTCCGTGCCCTAGTTAAATCACTCTGCTGTTTCTCGTGGAAGGCATTTGCATAATCTCAGGTCCTGCGCGTCTCGGGGACACTCACCTGCGCTGCACGCTGCTTCTGTGGGATTATGTCATGTTTGTTTCTGCAGGATCAGACGTCTGAGACACACTTTCTTTGTCTCTCCTGGAGCCGTGTGAAGGAAGAATAGTATCAGCTGCAACCAAAGTGTGTGTGTGTGTGTGTGTGTGTGTGTGTGTGTGTGTGCACGGCGCTCAGGGTGAAAAGAGGAGCAGGCTCATTCAAGCGGAATAATGGAACGCTACAATTCGCCTCGCCTTCTGTGTGGAACCGCACTCTCTCTCTCTCTCTCTCTCTCTCTCTCTCTCTCTCTCTCTCCTTGATTCTCTCTCTCCATCTCACTCTCTCTCCCTGATTCTCTCTCTCCATCTCACTATCTCTATCTGTTCTTTCTTTCTCTTACTCCCACTCTCTCCATGTCTCTCTTTCCATCTCACCGTCTCTTCCTCTCTCACACACACTTGCTCCCGTCCCCTATCCCCTCTTTTTGTGTTGATGGTAGAGTGCCTGTCTCTCTCATTGGTCCGTCATGACCATCATCTCAAACCATCCCAAACATTCGTCTCTTTCTCTCAGTTTTAATCTGCTGATTTTTCTGTTCTTCATCCCTCCTCGGGTCCCTGTCATTACACACTCACACAAATATGCACACACTGCGTCAGTCCCCACGAGCACTCGCAGCGACACATATGTGTGTATGTATTTTCATTATTTTCAGTTAGTATGTATTTTCATTTTCATAAATTCACATGCAATTTCCAGCCACTTGTAGTTGTACATTATTAGATGTTTGACTGTTCTTTAGTGTGATGCTGTTGACTCTGCAGTAAAGAGGAGTGGTACAGGGCTGTTCCAAAGGAAGTTCGTCTCTCCTGCTGTGTGGCCTGAAGTTCCCGGACTCTGGTTTCTCCCGGACTGAACTGGAAAGAAACAACCTGCAATTAAAGCGGTTTGTCTAGTGCGGAAAATGGCAGGTTGGGCTTGCGACGTGTCCTTTACGAGACAGACGCGCAGCGGCGGAAATAGCCACGGCGTGTGAGGCCTGTGAACCGCTAGGGTCAGCTCTGAGAGCCGCGTGAGTTTCTCATGGTGGTTTTTGGTTGAAGTGGTACCAGGCGATTGGTTCCTCCACGTCTGCCCCGCCAACACACCTTCCGATCCGTCAGCACCGTGACTTTCTTCACACTGACTCGGGTGAATCGCACAGTTTGATTGCCCTCAAATCTGGCAGAAGAGCGACGTCGGGCCTGTTCGCACCTCACAGCCTTTTTGTCTTCACTTCAACTGCGTCTTGCTTGACAGCAGCTCTGCTGCACTTTTGGCTGTGTGACATTTCGGCGGGTGAATTTTTGCTTCGTCTGATCCGTTTGTCTGTTCGCGCATCAGCCTGGCAGGTCTTGAATTACTGCGGGGAACACAAAGCACCTCGTCCTACCCTCCTGATTTATCGCCGCTGATCTGCGCACGCTGGCTGAGCGAAAGGAAAACATTTCGTCTGTATCCACCAAGACGTTTCTCCGCTCCCAGAAGCTCGAGCAGATGTGTCGGGTTTCTGCCCTCCGCAGGCATCATTCATTCATTCAAGAAATTTTCTGGAGAAAATTCAAACAACTTATTGATGTGTGTTTGAAAATCTGCTGCATTTGCATCAACGCACAGAAATGGAAAAAAAACTTGAATGCACATCCAATTTGCGAAATCTTTTAGATTAATTTGAGAGACGTATTCGCAAGGAGACAGAATCTGCCAATCAGCATCAGTGGGCGAGTGACATCACTGCCCATTCACTCACAGCAGACCCGCCCACTGACGCTGATTGGCTAGTTCTGTCACCTCAAATTGAACTTGCTAATTACTTGAAATTGAATTTGCATTTGTGCTGAAGTTTTGTCCGTTTCTGCATGTAAAAAGTACAATTCAAGGTAAACTCTATAACCTTTTTAAATTGTGAAAATTTGCTCTGCGTTTTTTAATCAGGTATGACTCTGCATCGGAGTGATATTTTGATGTTAATGTGGATTTGTTCTTTTCATGCTGGGCCTCAAGAAAATTAGATCACATTTCCATATTTTTACACACCCATGTTGGTGCAAACTGCTTCCCGTCTTTCGCAATGTAGCACAAATGACAAATTTAACACAGACATTCTGCGTTCTGAAATGCTAGTGTTAATTTCTTGTCTAGTGACACATTGGGTCCTGCCACTTTACCATGAGCCGAGTTTGCGTCTCAGCTTGAGTCTTGCGGGTGTGAGTTTCAGTCCAGAAACATGAGCAAGTGAAGTGACTGTATTTTGCCTGCAGGTGTGTCTGAGAATCTAGCTCTGTGATTGGTTGGTCACTTTTCCGGGTGGCGGCCTGCGACTCAGTAGCCATTTGGAAAATGCATTGAATTTGGAAAAATGACATAGTTGGCAGTCATTGCAAAATAAAATTGTGTCATTGTCTGATAACTAGCAGCCTTGATTTCCAGTCTGAGGCTGAGGATCACATCCACTCAAACAAAGCTCCTCAAGCCCTTCAGGAGGTAATCTAACACCGGCGTGATCACGTTCCAGACTCAGTCAGGTCGATGGTGTGTGCTGTTTCGACATGTAAACCGCAAAAGAAACACGACTGGGTGCTTTTTCCGCCGTGTGGGGATGTCGAACACTCCACAAGAGGAGAAAATAGTTCTGCCTCCAGGGTTTTCTTACCACCCCAGACTTAAAAAGGTTAAAAGAGGATGGGACGCTGGAAAAAAAAATACTACAGAATAGAGCCTGCGCTGGCTTCGTAAGATAGAGGCCAAATGGAGAAAGAGAACAAAATGGAAATCTAATGGGCTAAATCTGTGAAATGTCGTACCAGCCCAGGGGGATTTGAGCCGCAGTCGAAACAAAGACACTGGGGAGAGAGAGTGAGAGTGAGGTCGAGCGAGAGAGAGAGCGAATCGCCTGAAAGAGTTGAATTACAGCCAGAGGATGCGTGTAACCTGGACCTCTCGCTCGCTCACACACACTCTCTCTCTCTCTCTCTTTTCTCGCTCACTCTCTCACTTGCTTGCTCTACCCAAGCGCCCAGTTATACTCCTCCTGACCGTCGTGCTGGATGGTAAAGGTCAACACCAAAACACAAGGGGTCACCGACGGAACCAATCACAAATCAGAACCATGTCTCAGAATTCATTTTTGTTTCTGTGGTTTCCTCGATGTAACACGTTCATGCGCAGATGCTGAGCAATCATAATTCTGCTGACTCATCTGCACTCTGACCTCTGACCCCTCCTGTGTCCCGCCATCTGATCTAGATTTTCATTAGTTGTGCTGTAGAGACAGAGAAAGCTACACACTCGGTTACATGTTTGAACAGTCGGTAAGATGTTTAACAGACCTTTTCTTCTGAAGTTCAGGTTGATTAGGTTCATTTTCTCTGGTTTAGTCGGAAAACTAGCGTTGATCTTCGTTTGTTGCTCTATGTAAACATTGGGCCAGACGGACAACTTCCCTGAGCTTTCCTAACCTGTCAAGAACATTCTTCTAGTACGCGGCGCTTCAGGCCCTGCATTCTTCCTTCGTCTGCTGCTTCTCGTCTTAAAGGCGCAGGTGCCGCAGAACCAGGCAGAACCAAAGCTCTGGCTGATTTAGGTGGAGTGAAGGTGTCAGTAAGAGCGGCGTTCATGTGTTTTTACACTGTGAACATGAGCTGACGACAACAGGAATGAGGAGATTAGGTTGTGCAGGTCTGTGTGTGTGTGTGTGCGTGCGAGAGTGTGCACACTAGCTGCAGGAAGAATGAGTCCCACTTTTGTGGTATTTAAGAGGGATTGTATTTTTGCATTCTGTGCCACAGCCAGATCACGACATGTTAATGCATCAAATGAACCTCTGATCTGAGTCTTTAGCTTCAAAAAGTATTATTTTTTTTAATTCCCAAATCTGCTCTGGTGTAACATTATTTACTGATGCACTTCATGGCCTTCCTGCAGTGGTAAACACAGTTTAGTAGGTAAAGCGACAAGAGTTTTTTTTTTTTTTTTAATATAAACCGTTTTGTCCATCGTCTTGCAAAAACGTTACATTTTTGCCAACAATCTTGAGAAAATAAAAATAATTATTCTTCTTTTTTGCAATAAAATTACCAAAATTAATTTTTTTGTTACCATTTGCGAGTTCAATTTATTGATCATTTTTTTCCCACTTGACACACCTTCGCACTTTGGCTTTCAATAGGATTCATTGTTCAGCTTTCACTGGTTGTTCATTGTCTCCATGATGGAGCCTCTCACTCTCTGTCGACTTTTTATCGAACATCTCACACAGAAGCGTAGGAGATACCTGTCCTCTAGGAAGCGTGTAACTGCTGAGATGAGACACGCGGTTTTAGTTCCGTCTTGGCATTCCTTCTTTTAGTAAAAGTCATTAATCTACACGACTGAACAAACAGGGTTGTGAAAGCCATATAGTTATGTTAGAAGCAACAAACATCCGGTTTGAATTCAAAGAAATCGCTTGATAGTTGGCGGAATGCTAACGCGCCGTCGTCCACGCGACGGCAGAGTCACGCGCGTTAAAGTGAGCGCAAAGCCCGTTAAGCTCATCTGAATCATTAAACCAAATCGCCTTCTAATTAAGCTCCGCTGCTGAATTAATTTCAGCCAGGCTTGACTCCTCTCTGTTTGCCGTCACATGGTCAGAAATGTCAATGAGGGGTCCGCCGGAGAGGAGAGTGCGGTGGGCGTCAGGAATAAAGCGAGTGCTTTTATCAGATTAAGAGCTCAGTATGTGGGCTAACAAGTTTCACTCGCTAGGAGATTATGCTCTAGTTTCTCTGCTTCGGATCTGGCTGGAAAAAATGTGTGAACGCATCGGGATGGTTTGACACGGTGAAGCCGTAGCGAGAACGTTCGGGCTGGAGCTTAGCGGTTAGCATGCTAGTGTTTTTAATGTGAGGAGAAGTGTTAAGCTGTGTTGAATCTCACAGATCAGGCTTTTAATTTCAAAACTGCCAATGGCAAATACATGAAAAAAACACGCTAAGAAACATTAGCTTGAGATTCTTCATAAGAAACGTCAGCATTACCCTGAGGTTCTTCAAAAGAAACGGTAGCATTAGCCTGAAGTCACTGTCAACTGAACGTCGTCTTGTCCAAAGAAACTCTCCAACACCAATCCAGGTCCCAATCCAAACCGAGATTCCACCTGGAAGACTGGGAGTTGTATTCTCCATCGACACAATATATCCAAAAATGTACTTTAATGCTGGTCATGTTTTTGTGAACAGACTTGAGAAAATGGAAAAAAAAATGGAGGTCATCTTTTAAGGTTTAGTTGTGAGAAATTTAGTTGCCTTTTCGCAAAGAATATTTTGAGTGAACATTTATTGGACATTGAACTTGTATTATTTCCCTTGAATTCAACTTTTTACACTTTTTTCCCCCCATTGACTTCAATGAGAGTCGTTGTTCAAGCGTTTTTGTTTTGTCCACATTGTAAAGACAACGTTCTGCTTTCTAAACTTCGATTCGTCGTCTCATATTCAAGGTTGAGTCTTTTTCAACTTCCATGTATTCTTCTCATTTACAACTTTTTATGCATCAATTTCTCCCATCGACTGTCATCGTTCCAGCATCCTCGTTTCGTTCACTCTCATAGTAGAACAGTCGTTCCACTTCCTGTACACGCTCACCGACGCGGGACTTTATTAAAAGCAATTGTATTTACACACCTAAGCCGTGCCATTTGCATGGCTTGAGCTCCCGTGCTAGCGGAATTGAGAATATTATATCAGATTAGTGTGCATTAAAGCAGTCCAAGGCCTACACCAGCGTAATCCCTCTGTTTTAACCTGGGCTTGTCCATGTGGCTGAGCTGTGAACCCGCTGCCGGGCCGCACGGCTCATAGTCCAGCGGATTACTGTGAAATCGAGAGGGCTTAATGGCCTGTGCGCGTAAGTGTTCGCATGCGTGATGGGGTTATGGAAGTCCACGGGAAACAGCTGATCTCGTATCCAGAAGTGATGAATGCTCTCACGAACCCACGTCAGCACTGAGGCGGGATGCTGATGCTGCGGCCTTCTGTTCCACCTGCTCTGTTATCAGCCTGACCCCATTTTGTTCCGTTGCATTGCGTTGCATCACTCGCGTCGCCCTGTTTGCCGCGCTAATGTCTGACTCCTCCTGCAGGGCCAATGAGATTGAAGCCGTGGTGACGAATCTGGAAACAGCCAATCAGGTGAGACACTTTCCCGTTGTTCACAGATCATCTTACACTCAGTGGCGGTTTGTGGTTTTATTACTGGCTGACGCTCTACTGGAGACACGTCTACGTTCCTCGCGTCTAAACTCCTTCCATCTGCTTTGCATTTGGAGGAAATCCATCTCGGCCTCTCAGGTTTTGAGCCGCGAGCCCCAGCGGGAACGTTTTAATGGTTATCACTATCTTTCATGTGATGCAATATAAAGCGCCTCTTGCCTTTTTATGGCGTTTCAGCAGTTCGGGAGTTTTCGATCATCATTATTATGCTTCTTTTTTTCTGGTCTCCAACCGTTTGTGTTTGGCAAACAAGATAAAAGCTCTTATTACGTCTAAGGTTATTTTAACCACGGACACACACACACACACACACGCGTCCTGAGATCCTACGAGAAGGCAAAAAGACAAAGTTGTAATTATTGTTTTCATTAGCATTATTATTTCAATCAACAGGAAAAAGAACATTTAGTAAGACTTGTTACATAGGCGTGTGGAATACATTATCATAATTAAGTCCACCATTATCATACATGCATAAAGATGGCAGCGGCGCTAAAGGTTGACGGCTACGAGCGTCTTTGTAAATGTGTTTCTCTCCCGCCGCTCGTCTCTAGGTCAGTCGCTCAGTCAGGGCATCCAGCAAATTAACCGTCTTATTTAAAACAAGGCGCTTCATTTGCATATGGCTTGGATCAGTGGTCCAGACCCACCTTGAACACTCTTCTGATGCTTTTCTCCCTGTGCTCACAGAGAGCCGAGGCGGCGGAGCGAGAGGCCGTGAGTCTGAGAGAGCAGCTCGCGTCTGCGGATCACAGCCAGAAAACACCTGATGCGGTACAACACGCTCTTACTTCATGAACAAGATACTAATATACGTACATGTCTGTATGTACACACACAAACTTGTATATTGTCATCTATAGATAAGCTCACACATGTGTATATTATTATATGCCATGCGCTAGGGCTGGGCGGTATAGCGGTATTAACGTGAATACCGGTATTGAGATGTGCCACGATATGGATTTTGCAATACCGTGATAATTCATGAATGATTTTTATTTAAGTATATAAACACTTTAATACAGTATAACACATTCGTTTCGTTACAAGTTGTAACCAACTATCAATGACGGCACGGACATTGCTAATCGAACACAGAAAGCAGTGTAACAGACTGAATTAATAGATCAGACACGTGACGCGCATACGCCTGCCGCTCCGTTTTCTAGTGCGCTGTCTCTTTAAGAGGAGAGCGGCTGTTTTTAGTTTTAAAGACGCGCGCGAGACAATCTGCTTGTTTTATTTTGATCAAAGTCTGTTTTCGTTTGGAAATCATGGTTTCATGACCATGGTTTGCGCGAGAAAGCGAGACAGCGTTTACGAGCGAAGACCAGAAACAAAGCTACCGTAGGCAGCCGCTCTCTCTCTCTCTCTCTCTCTCTCTCTCTCTCTCTCTCTCTCTCTCTCTCGCCCGCTCTCTCACTCTCTCTCTCTCCATCTCTCTCAATTATGCTAATATGGTCTACTAAAATGTAATACCGCCCCCAATACCGCGTTAAAATACCGATACCGTCTGTACAGTAGAAAATACCGTGATATGAATTTTAGCTCATATTGCCCACCCCTACCATGCGCACACACACACACACACTTTTATATATGAACCTTTACAGACACACTTACATATACATAATTATGTGCATGTTTACATACATACTGTAAATATATTATCCATGCTCAAACTCACACTTATATAGTTATATATTGTACATGCACATACGCTAATACACACACTCTTTTAATAATCTATATGCAGATGTGCACACACACGCAACCCATGTATGATAACGTATATGCACACATGTAAATATATATTTTTGTGTGCGTGCGTGCATATTAACTCAATTATTTTAAGCTCACTATAAGCTTCATTGTTTTTTTTGTTTAGATGCAGTTATGAAAACCTTTAGAACATTCAATTTCTACAGGTGCGCTCATACAACTCAGGAATATTTAGTTCTTAATAACTTGACGTGTGAAGCGCTGACTTGTCTTTGCGAGGTGAAGGCTGAACAGGCCGTGTTCTGCTTGCTGGAGGATTGAGGAACTGAGCGTTTGTGTGTTCAGGACAAGTCTCTGGAGGGCCTGTCCTGCAGCAGCCTGGAGGCCGAGCTAGGGGCCAAGGAGAGGGAGGTGGAGCGTCTGGTGGAGGATGTTCAGAGACTCCAGGCCAGTCTGGCTCAGCTCGGCGAGACCTCCACCAATCAGATCAGCCAGCTCGAGCAGCAGCTCAGCTCCAAAGAGGCGCAGCTGAAGGTCAGTCTGGCCCCGCATCACAAAAACAGCTGAAGACACACCCACCTCCGCACTTCACCAGCCATTCGTGGCGCAGATCACTCGAACCAATCAGCTAGAACATTAAAGTCACATGAGCAGGTGACACAGTTTAACCTGCCCAGGTGTCACCACTGATGATCCCTGCTCCAGATCTTTTTAGAACCCTAGTAGCCCCAAGATGTACTTTCATGCCCGGGCAAAGTAATTCATTTTTGTGTGATGCTTATTCATTTTTAGTTTGGAAAAAAATCATCGTAAAGCAAAGAATACTGCGGCAGTTTCTGCCTCGCACTGTACAGAAGCCCGGAATAATCCTCAACACTCGTGTTTAACAAAACCTTTTTTTATATACAAATGATTGAAATCCTTAGTGAAGAGCGAGCGTCTCCTTACAAGATTCCGGCCTTGGCGCTGGATGCAGTGAAAGGTCGTGCTCGTGGCAGCCGTCAGATCTCAGGCCTGTAAACGTGGCTCGCGCAGGTCACGTGACCCGAGTGTTTAGCGTTTGAGTGACAGTGGATTGGATGGCAGGAGACTGAGCTGAGACGAAGCCGATGCTGAGCCTCACGAGGAGAGACTACTGCGGTCTTCCCCACTGAACTCACACTGCTCTCTGTCTCTCTCTCTCTCTCGTTCGCCCGGGCGCTGCTCACTTCAGGATTTAGCTGCACCCCTTTCTTCTTGGGACGAAGACAGGAAACAACCAATTGGTTTTTTTCAAAGGATATTGAAACAACCAATCGTGGACAATCACGCACATTTCCACACTCACCATATGTTTTCAGTTTGCACATTTTCTCTTCATGCCCCTGATTCAAATTCCATTCCCAATTCCTTCAGGAAGATGATGAGGGACGTGAGCGAACTTCCTGTAGCCATCACATTCACCTGCAGGATTTTAGGATCCGTGTTCAGTGTGACGATTAACGTTATCGTGACAAATACAGCTTTGACTGCAAAGGAAGCCATTGCTCTTCTCAGTAGTTTGTAGTACAGTTGAGATCCCCATCATAAATACATAACTGTCCATTTCCTCCCCAGCAACTGGAGGAGAAGCTTCAGGAGCAGTCAGACTACGAGGAGATCAAGCGCGAGCTCGGGTGAGTCTGTCAGCTCCGATAATCCCCGCGTCTTCACGTCTGTGTGAATATTTTAGCATTATTTACACCGCTTTCATTCCCGCGAGGTTACATCATCCGCAGCGTGACGGTCAAGTGTGTAATAGCTAGCGATGCGCCGAATGTTCCGCCACCGAATGTAGCGCATTATCAAAAAGCAACCAAAGCTTCATGTGTCAGTGATTTGGAAAACATTCCTATTAATACGTGAGAGCTCATTATGTGATGTACAGTATATAGTCGTGTGTGTCCCAAAGCCGCACACGGTAAACATTTCGTCTTTATTTGACTTGTTTACTTGTTGTTCCACCATAGAGCAGCCGAACGACAGATCGTCCCACAAGAGACTTTATTCCTCGTTGCAGAGGAATTACAAAATGCTGTTTGTTTTGTGATGGTAGACGATGTAAGGGAGCATGTTCCGGTACCTGAGAGATGAGTTGGGAGAATGTGGTGGTCTTGATTTAGGTCATTTAGATTTAGGTAAATCTATGACTTTGGCCCAGGCAGCAACTGGTATCCAGTGTAAGGAGACAAGCAGGATAGGGACATTGCCGCAATATAAAGTACTGTATATGACCATTTGTAACCGATTAATCTAGTTGACATAATTTATCAGGCTGTTACTGAAAACAAGCAGTTTGAATCCACCATGTGTGTAGGACTGAACATAAGTCGATTTGAACTTTAGTTTATTCTGTAAAGTGATACTATTAATTCAGCTTTGTCCTGGAACTTCATCTGACGATAAAACCCAAATCATCTTCACGGTGGGCTTGTGAGGGCGAGCCTGACCCTGCCTTGTTGATCCATTCACACGTCATTCCAGACCCTCAGACTGTCCTTAACCTTTACACGTGGATGATAAAGATTATGCGCGTCTACACCCGGAGGCTCCGTGATTCTGGTGGTCTTGACCTTTTCCATCAGATGGGGTCTCGGGTAGCTGGACCCGCTAAGTTCTAAACTCCTGTTTAGAGTGTTTGTAGCCGCTTTCACGAGGAGCATTTTTCTCTCTGGTAATCTCCGTTTGTGTTTAATAAATTCAAAGAAGCTGAGGTATGCGAGGAGCGGCGGCTCGTATTTTGCGAGGAAAGCGGATTAGCAGCGCTTTGTTGTGGTAGACTGAGGGATCGCTGCGTTTCATCTCCTGCCACCGCTGTAATGAGGAGGTTAACATGGTTTGCATCTGATAAACTAATGGAGTGATGCTCACGCCGCCGTCTGAGCCTAACTTGCTTCGAGGCGTGATATTCCCAAACGGGACTGGTGAAGGTAGTACGGGTGAAAAGATGAGGTTACACTCTTGGTCTCAAGTGGGAAGGAGTGTGTGTGCTTGTGGTTTAACACGTGTGTTTCCCTCATCAGCTCCTTTAAATCGCTGGATCACGGCTCCTCAGACGTCTCTTCAGCACAGGTGCGGCATTTACTTCTGCCTTCCGTTACTGCAATACTGACAGTGCCATAGTTTGATTCTTCAGAGCAACATCTTGTTTTATTATTGTTTTTTTTCCATCGTCCTCGTTTTCCCTACTGTTGTTTTTCTTTCAGTTGCTGTTTCTTTCTCTCCATTCCATAACTTCTTCTTTTTTTTTTTTCTATTAAAAAATTATTTTGTTTTTATTGTAGTGCTCTTTTTTTTCTATCTTGAATTTCACTTTTTCCTCTTCTTTTCTCACCATCTTATTTTCTGTTCTTTCTGTATTTTCTTGACTTGTTCCTACTTTGTTTCATAATCAATAACTCTCCATCTTTTTTCTTATTACTTTTAAATTTATTCTATATAGCCTATTTTATATTTTTATTTGTTCTCTTTTTAATCTTTTTTTCTGTTCTCTCAATATCATATTATGTTCCTTTTTTTCTGATTTATTGTCATTATTCAAATTCAAATTCAAATTTTATTTGTCACATCCACAATTATTTTTCAACAACGTGAAGTGAAATGTATTTTGCAATTGTCCAGCATGTTAACATGG
>CM051494.1:906265-955423 GCA_028031935.1 Paedocypris micromegethes
CCCCCTCCCCCAAACACACCACACACACTTCAACATATTTCTTCCTTTGCATGAACTGTTCTTCTGATGGTCAGGACTCGGTCAAGCCACTGGAGATGTTGCTGACGGGGAAGGACCACAGCGCTCTGAAGCGACTGGCCAACAACGACTTCAGCGGTGAGTTCCTCCATCACACTCTCCCTCGAGGGTCCACGCTTACACACAACACACAACCCCAAACTCTTTCAGAACTGCTTTTCTGCCGCGAGAAAGGGAAAGGCATGCAGCGTCACAGATAGGCCACTTGACAGGTCGGGTTTAAAGTCGTCCATGATGTGAAGGTCAGTTCAGCCCGTGTTCCAGGATTTAGCACCCGAGGCCTGAATAAATCCTACACCGCTCGCAGAGAGCAATGTGATAATGAGTCTTTATTCCCCGTTTCCTGCCCTTTTGGCTTGAAATGTCACTGGGGAACACCTCTGGACATCCCGGCGGAGACCGGGCCTTTCATTTGCGTTGTAAATGCGCCTTTTCATTCCGATGTTTGCATATGATGACGGAGATTCGTGTGGCAACGGTGCGGCCGCAGAGGCTCACAGCAGAGCGGTGAAGTGTAGTGACACGGACCCTCAGCAGGAGCAGGTAGCCCACGCTCGCTTGCCTGGACGCGTGATTCTGGACATGCCTGACGGTGTAGAGACCTCACGGAGGATCAGCGTTAATCCTCAGCCTTTGGCGCACACACACACACACACACACACAGACATAAACACGCACATACAGACAGAAACAGAACTCGGACATAAGAACACACGTATTTCTGGAAACACGCACACCCAGATATAAACTCAAACACATATGAACAAACATCGTTACACACAAAGGTGTAAAGAGTCCTTTAAAACCATACTGGAGTAAAATTACCTATACTTTGTTGCTTTACAGTGATACTGTAAAAATGACTCCATTACAACTTATACATCCCACTACTCTTACACTAATTCCAATCAGACTTAAGAGTAGTAAAGAATCAAAGTGTAAAAGGACTTAAGTATTTTACTCTTACTGAATTTAGGCTCAACAAAACCAAGAAATGTGAAAACAAGAAACTCTTTATTTACAGTATGAGGTTTTATTTCCCAATATAAAAATGAAACATAACAGCTCAATGTTTCAAAATGGCAGAACTAAGTAAATGGAAAAAATAACAGTCAGTCTCAATTTAACTCAAAACACTCGTTAACGTGCTTTATCTTACAAATAGCATCCAGTACCTTCAGCATCCTACAGATGTCGCCATTGTGTTGCCTCGTTGACGCAAGAAATTAACCATTAACCGTAGATTATGACGACTTGTCACGTACAATCACAATGTAACAAGTAACGGTAAGTGTACATTCAAATGTAGTTGAGTAAAGAGTACAAATACTCAATCACGAAGGTAGTCAAGTATAGACTAAAGTTGCTTAAGTATTTGTGGCTACTTGAAGTAACAAGACTCAAGTACTGGAGACACACACTGACATGATTACACAAAGAAGCATTTAAAGTTGATTCACGCTTTGATTTGTCCTTTGGCTTCGCTTTAATGTGAAATGAGTTTGTTTTTGTGCACTGCTTTTATTCCTGATCTTCATTTCCTGTCATTTCCTCGTCTGTAAATACCAACAGCCGCACCATACTGCTTTCTGATTGGCCACTCATCATCGCAGGAGTTTAGAATCTGATTACAGCCTCATCACTTTTAACACGCTGTCGTTCCTCCACAGGAGCCGCGGGACGGAAGAGTAAAGAAAGTAGTGCGGAAAACCCCCAGCGTCTTCCCGCCACTCCAGTGCCCACCACACTCCAAGGGTCTCCACCGCCCCCCTCCCCTCAGCTCCTCATGAGGACGGGCACCGCTACCTCCGAATCAGCCGCCAGCGCCAACGGCACCCACCCCTTCTCCCCCACGGGCATCGGCCCGGACTTCTTCACCCCCGGCATGGCCAGCGTGGGCGCCACCTTCCCCCCGCTGGCTGGGAAAATGGCCCTCAACTCTCTCCTTCAGCGGCAGCTCATGCAAACCATCTACACCAAAGCCCTCCAGGACCCCTCCCCGAGCTCCGTGCTGTTCGGACCGCCGCATTACGCCACCACCAACTCGCTCTCCAGCCCGCTGCCTCCACAGTCATCCGGGAGTCCCGAGGTCAACGGCATGGCGCCCTCCCCCAGCCAATCGGAGGGAGCGGGCAGCACTTCAGAGGGGGAGGAGATGGACACGGCCGAGATCGCCCGGCAGGTGAAGGAGCAGCTGATCAAGCACAACATAGGCCAGCGCGTCTTCGGCCATTATGTGCTGGGCCTGTCCCAAGGCTCGGTCAGCGAGATCCTGGCTCGGCCCAAGCCGTGGAGCAAGCTGACCATCCGTGGAAAAGAGCCCTTTCACAAGATGAAACACTTCCTGTCTGACGAGCAGAACATCCTGGCACTGAGAAGCATCCAGGGCAGACAGAGAGGTCAGTGAGCAGCCAGCACACCCATCTGACTCGCCTTGCTTTCGGTCAAACCGGGTCAAGCCTCTTTTGCCGGTCAAGTGATTCTGCTGTTATTTGACTACCGGTGTTTGCTAAAATAAGACGGGAATTCGCATGTGGATCTCATAGTGTAGCAGCTACCAGATATCATTTCAAACGTGTGAGATGAGATCTGACTCGTGATCAGTTGAGTGAGGACTTCAGGACGAGACCCTGGGATGTGCAGCTAATAGTGCAGTGACATGAAATTCATTTTGATTTTTAGACAGTTGTTTTGGCTGACACGTTCTGTTTCTTTAGGGATAATTTGGTCTAGGAACACAAAAATGTTCTTCAGTTGGTGAACTCGTCTCGGCTGGTGATCTCCAGCGTTAGGCGAGGTCCTGCTCACTCTTCCACAGTCAAGAGTGTTTCAGTGGAGCTTTACAGACGCGTGAAACATCACAGCAAAACTTCAGCTCGTGGTTCTCATGGAAAAAGTCGTGTCGTGCTTGTTTTTCAGTGAAGTCGGAGAAATACAATATATTAAGCTGGAATCCCTTTCAGTAACAATTTATGAATACCGTAAAGTTTTGATTGATAAAGTTTTTCAGCTGCTTTGACCTAATTTTGTAAATCTTTAGAAATGTTTACTCATTATGTTGCGTGCGTGTGTGCGCTTGCGCCTTGTTATAACTCCTTCACTACACTTACAGTGCTCCAGCGATAAACTACAGCTCAAATACCACACCATTGCTGCTCGCAGCTGTAATTTTCTTTATAATGAGGCGGAGTTTCCATCTTTGTGGAATAAAATAAACGGCGTCTAGTTACAAGAGACACTTTTAGCCACACCCCTCTCGTTTAATTGGTTGAGATTCAAACCACCAGATCCCACCCCTCTTGCAGATATTACTTTCTGTTCTCAACTCTGTGTAGTTCCTGTACTAGCTTGACACCATCTCTATTTTTTGGGGTTTACGGAACTTTGTTATTTTAGGGTTTCATGCTGGAAAGGTCAGATGCACGTGACGAGCGAGAGTGGCGTTTGTAACAGGTTGTCGTTCTTCACCCCCCCACCTGCGCTTCACAGCCAGCGCCCAGCGTGAACCCGTGTTCTGCCTCACTGTCGGGCCGCGTCTCGGTTTGTTCAGTCTAGCTGTGAGGCTGTGGTGGGGAAGCCGACAGTGCGGTCCTTGGAACCACTTCAAGCAGTCTGATCTGGCTGCAGCGTGGAGCCGTGGAGCTGGGCCGAGCGAGAGAGAGAGAGAGAGAGAGAGAGAGAGAGAGAGAGAGAGAGAGAGAGAGAGAGAGAGCGCTGTGTTAAACGCTCAGGAACCAGAGAGATGCCACACTTGCCAGAGCAGGACCAGACTTCAGCCTGAATTATACAAACAAATGAATCCATTTATCCATTTATACAACTATCCAGATGTATACATACATATATTAACAAACATTTTAGTTGTCAAACGAAAGATTGAATTCATTTTATTAATTATAGACAGAAAAAAATAGCTGGCATTTTAATAGAAGTGCAAGTTCAGTGCATTTGTAACGCGCTTTTCACAGTTGCAACTGTCTCAAAGCTGCTGTGTGAAAATGTAGAAATAGAAATCAAATTGTTGCACTTTGTCCATTGTTTGTGGGTGTTTTATGGGGAGATTGTGACTGTGACCCGTGAGTAAGCAACATATGCAACAGTGGCCAGGTAAAAAAAAACCTCACTGGCAGGTGAGAGGGAAAAACCCGGGGAGAACCCCATCTAGGATATTTTCCTACCCCGGAGAAAATAGTTCCTTGCACTTTGCGCAGGCGCGTTAAAAAACAAATACATGTATACAATACACAACTGTATTTCGTCGCCTTAGCAGCCGGCTTGTGCCTCTAATTATTCTTTTGATATCCTTTAAGAGATTAAGTGTGTTTGTGTGTGTGTGTGTGTGTGTGTGTGTGTGTGTGTGTATAAGTTAACGCATGTGATTAATTTTAAGTTCTTAATTGCGTCCATTTTTTTTTAACACCGTTAATCACAGTTGCAGTTTTTTTGGTGAAAATGCAATGAATAGACCCAGAGAGCCAGCTTGTGTCAACCAGGTGTGGCTCATTATGATCAGAACCTCAGAGTGACAAGAATAGACCCAGGTGAGGCTCATTATGATCAGAAGCTGATTGCTTTCACATGCTGCTATTAAGGCGCAAAGTGTTTAATGACAGACACTTTCTTGTCTCATAGATCTGGTCTCTGTCCGCAGTGTTTTGAATGTTCTTGAATGGACTTGTTAAAACTGAGACTCGACCTTATTTAGACGTTTCAACTGCAAATATGTAACTTGCTCGTCAGATTCAAATCTCTGTTCAACAAACCGCCTCATTAGATTCATAGGGTTTAGATAAAGACAATACACTTATAATGTATTTACTTACACTTATAATTAAAAACAGACAATCTAAGCTTACATTACATTTGACATGTGTTTCATGTTAGAGTGATAAGTATTTATTAAGTTAGTTTGTCTTCAGATGACAAAAAGAAGGCAAAACGTGCATCAAGTTTTAGTTGTATTATTATTATTTATTTATATATTTATTTATTTTTACAAAAAACACAATGTCCTTTTTTTATTAAGAGTGTAACCTAAAAAAAATGGGTACTTCAAACTTTCAATTGATGTATAACCCTTATAAAGTCCAACATTGACTTTTTTGTGTTATATCTTGAATAAAGAGTGACTCGACCTCGAAGAAAAACTAGTAACTACTATTTTAAACTAGTGTTTATTTAGTGTTGAGTTTAGATTAATTTACTTACTACACCTCATTATCCATTTTTTTAAGCTTTAGTCATTTAATCGCAATTAAAAACTGCTTGCGTTTATCAGCTTCGTGATTTCTAGATAAAACTCCTGCTTGTGAAAACTACAGACTCTCAGGCTAAAGTCACTAAGAAATTATCTTTACTGTCAAACTAATTGTACGTTTTGTGAATTTTTGGTGTTAAGTTTTAAACTTCCTAAGACTTTATTCTTTATATTCTTCATTTTATTTTAGAAGGATTGTCTAATTAACACCATTAAGATGTTAATTTTAAGATGGATTTAACTATCCGTTTTTTACCTCCTGAGCTGGCAGAACATGACGCAAATGTTTAACTGGCATGCGCATAGTGTGAGGAAGTGTTTTCTCCTGGGTAGAAAAATATCTTAGAACACCGGCCCATGGTTGTGCCAGTCTCTACAGTCTCTACATTCTAACACTACCAAACCATTGCGATTGTTGTTCTGAGCCATTGTGATGATGATTTCGGAGGAAATCAAGACTGTATTTATTACTCTACCGAAGTAGAAGATGTTTTCTTTGTTTATAGTTGCAGAAGACGTTTTATTTGTGCAATAACAATTCTTAATTAATTGATTAATGTCTGATTGGTTAATATTTTAATCAATTCTTGATGACAATTCTGTTTAGTGCGTACCGACCTAGAGCAGTCATAAACATTTTAGCTGGATGAAATTCCGAAAACGAGCACAATGTCATGCCCAGTGTAAAAGTATGGCACGCGCGCGCGCACACACACGCAATTTTTTTATTCAAGAAGCCAATTTTTTTTCTGATTTTTGAGGCCTGGATGCTGATTGGACATGGAAAAGTATAGGGCTTGGTCTTACTTTATTTCTATGTTCCGCCACTTGTTTTCCAACAGAGAACCCAGGCCAGAACCTGAACAGAGTGTTTCAGGAGGTTCCGAAGCGAAGAAGCGGCTCGGAAGGCTCCACACGGCCAGGTCTGTCTCACGCCTTCCTCTCGCTGTGTCTGTATGTGTGTGTCCTCTCAGTCTCTGGCCTGGAATCTGTTGCCAAACAAGCGAGACAGACAGGGCGAGGTGCGACGGCAGCGGCAGGAATTATGACAATGTCTGAAACCACAGAGCTTTGTTTGTTATCACGTCTACGTCTCTATGACCTTCTACCTCGGAGGTCCTTCACAAGCGCTCGTGTGTGTGTGTGCGCGCGCCACCACATGCGACCGGTGGTTGAGTCTCCCTCAGGGCGGCGCTGTGGGTGGCTTGCCACCCCGTGTGTATTGAGCGGAGAGAGAGAGAGGGAGGGCGAGAGAGCATTACTTCCACCTCAAACACACACATACATATCCAGCTGCTCTCCTCACACCCCACTGACTCTGACCTTGCCCTGCTGCCCACTTCCTGTTTGCCTCTCGCGCTCCCGGTGCGTATCTTGTGTTACTGTCTGATGACGTTCCAGATGAGCTGTGCTGCTTCTGATGGGCCGAGTCTTTGTTGTTTGGACTCTGGATGACAGGAAAGGTTCCGTGTCTCGCAGCCAGAGGCGGCGCAGGTGCAGTGACACACAGCTTCACACGTTGCCATCTCTTTTCTGTTCGTTTGGGCTCTTTGGTGCGCATGTTTTAGACACAGACTAGGTTTTTGTTTAGCGGTGGGAACATGAGAGACAGAAGCTGAGTAGTAGTAGTAGTCATGCGTCGTTCTTCACAAGCAACAGTGTGAATTGTGAATGGTGTGTGTGCGCTGTCGCTCCTCAACGTGTGATCAGACTAAAGACGTCAAAGAGCGATAAACGCCTGCTTCAGGATCAGAAAGCCTCAGCCATTCACCTGTCCAACACCGGCTGGTTCAAGTTCAAGTTCAAGTTCATTTATATAGCGCTTTTCTTAGTCCGAGACCAACGCAAAGACGCTAAAACAGTTCCTGCGGCTCCGTGCTGAGTCTGATTTCCTGAAACCTTTCCACTGTTTTTACTGTTGGTCAGTACAGACCGGACGTACGTCACATTGACTCCGACCCTCTGCTGTCTTCACAGGAAACATCACCACACGCATCCGCACGCCCGACACCGGCTCGGACGAGGCCATCAAGTCCATTCTGGAGCAGGCCAAGAGAGAGTTACAAGTGCAGAAAGCCGGTAAGTCCACGTCCTCCTCCCAGCGTCTCGCGCTTCCCTGATCTGCTGTGTCACTTCCTGTCGACGGACCTCGCCCCCCGTAACTATTGATCCATAACTGTTGATTGTGACGGCATCAGTGATGTGTTTTCAGTGTTGAACTCCCTCCGTGGGGTTAAACTAACTGTCTCTTGCCCACCTGCCACTGCAGACGGCGTGGGGGGGGAGAGGCACCGCCGCTCGGGTTACCACAGAGGCTCGGGCAGCTATTTCCAAATATATGCGCACAGTCTCAGACTCGGTGAGGTTTGGTGCTGTCTGTTGAACGTTTTCCCCCCCAGACTTCCCTCTCCAGCAGGAGCTTCCCCCCCGTCATAAATCACCCGCCGGCCCGGGGATTCATGACCGATGTATGTCGCACAGAGATATATACATCAGTGACCGGCCCAGAGATCCACCACGGCGCTCAGATAATCACACTATTGAAGGTTTGGGATCAGTACGAAGGTTTCACTCTTGTTCTTGTTTACAAAGCGGAACAAGAGACACGATGAAATACGCTTTGACACGTTAGGCTGCGAACTTTGTTGCAAAATTGTCTTTTGTTTAACTCGAATCAGTTGCAGATTAACATTAGAATCAAAAGCTTTTCTGAGCCGGTTACAGTAGCTTGTGAACATTGTAGCCAGGACGCCATCACTGCCTTGAGAACCTGTTTCACATTTTGTATTTAAATTTGAGTTCCACGTGACCTGACGTTTACTGACCCCAGATGGTTGAATAGTGAAGGCTCGGACGCTCACTCACACACTCCACACAGCGCATGATGTGTATGGCCAGACGACAGCTCAGTTCAGAATGCTACGGTTCCGATGACACGTATCTCCTCGACGTGTCATCCCTTCCGTATCATTCTAAACGCAGCATGTTGAGTTTTTGTGTGGCACTTGAGGCCGTAATGAAAGACGATCCCTTTGGGCCGTGTGACGAGGTGCCGAGCGTCTCCTGGCACTCACATGTTCTCTTGTGTTCCTGCAGTGGAGAGTTCTCAGCCTCCGTCCTCCTCCAGCAACTCTGATGAGAACATTCGCTCCATCCTTGAGCAGGCTCGCAGGGAGATGGAGGCCCAGCAGGTGGCTCTGGAGCCCGTACTGAAGGCCAGTTCTATGGCCTCCACCGACCTCTCCCTGCTGGGCTCCAAGCTTCTGGGCTCTCCACTCCACTCGGGCCTCTCCTACACCCCTATCGCTCAGTCCCTGAAGAAGCCCTCCTCATCCCCTCTCCTGGACTTCCACACGGGGGTGAAGAAGGAGGTCGGGGAGGTTGCGGTCTCGGAGGCTGCCGGCCTGGACGCAATGCCCAAGCTGGGTCGTCTTTCTGACGTGAGTGGGGGTTCGTGGAGGGAGCACTGGTGGAGTGCTGGTCTGTCTGAGCGACGTGGAGCAGGGCAGCATTCCCTCAGCGAAGACCCCCACAGTCAAGAGGACAGCAAAGAGGTGGGTCTGAAAGAGGCTCTACTAAAGAAAAAAAATAAATCTTTGTCTTGTGTTTTTTGTCTTGTGTTCACTGTTGTTGTTGTTGACTGTCATGCTGTTCTGTCTAGTAAGTGTCTTTATATAGTCTGTGTAGACATCTACTGTAGCCTACTGTAGACAAATTGCTTCACTTACTCCTCTTTTTGATTGAATTGAAATTGAATTGAAAGTCCTTTGTTCGTCCCCACAAGGGGGAAATTTCAGTGTTGCAGCAGCAGTACAATTTAACCGGAAGAGGTTACACTAAGAAACAACAAGAACATTTTGTATAAATACGGTAAAAAGTAAAAATATAAGAAAATATATGAAATGTAACATATTTACACACATGTATACTAAGTTTGCACAGTCGTAAGCACAGTCTGTAAGTCGCTTTGGATAAAAGCGTCTGCCAAATGACTGTAAAGTAAAGTAAAGAAAGACTTCAACATTACAGCACTGAAACTCTGAAACACTGTAACTTTTTTAATTCAGCTTAAAGTATACTGATTGCAGACAAAGCTGCAAAAGCTGCACTCAACAAAAACGTATCAAAATGGAAAATCCCAACATTAGACGTAAAACCCTTAATAAACGATTATGTGTTCAAAATGGCAAGAAGAGTGGAATCAAAATCTACAAAGCAAACTCTTTGAAATACAACCTGCAGGGGGGGAAAGGCAGACTTATTCTTTTAAGGAAGATGAAGTCATTTACTCGATGTCTCGAGATTACTCGAGGTGTTGCATGGGTCACAATGGCGTTTTCAATTCAATTAATCATGGAATTTATTCATCTAAAATTTGTTTTTTTTTATCAAAAGAACATATTGTCAATCTTACTTAAATATTTTTACGTGTGTTTTCCAGGAAATTATTATCTTTTTTATATTATATTGACGTGACACAGAATTGTATAATTGCTTTATAAAAGTTGAAATGAAATTCTTCTGAAACTGAAATGGCAATGAACTAAAATATCAACCGATAAAGGATGTAGATTAGGACAACAATGCACTGTCAAACATCAATCGTTTGCATCTTCTCACAATTGTTTGGCATGGAAGAATCTCACATCACATAATCAGATTTATCTACCGTAGTTACCACAGTTTTGACTTTCTTTTAATGCACGCAGACTGAGAGCCTCTCTTTCCTCTCTAGAAGCTTCCTCGGCTGGGCAGCACAGCTCCCGTGGCACCGGCTTCCTCTCTGGACTACTGGAAAGACTGGCCCAGCTCCGAATCTCCTTATTCCCAGAGTTCCGAGCTCAGTCTGCAAATGCCCAGCGGCAGCGAGACCCCTCAGAGCAGCCCACTGCCATCGTCATCGCCTCTGCTGTCCCTCCCCAAGGTGGCCAAGCCCGTGGTGCCGCCGCTCACGCCCGAGCAGTACGAGTACTACATGTACCAGGAGGTGGACACCGTTGATCTCACACAGCAGGTCAAAGACAAGCTAGCCAAGAACGGCATCTGCCAGCGGATATTCGGGGAGAAGGTCAGTCCTTTTCCCTCGTTTGAAGGGCACTACATTACCCACAATGCAGCGGTTCAGTCTCTCTCAACACCATACTGCTTTTTTTTTAGTGTGAGATAATAATATCACTCTTTACACTGATCCCTCGTTTATCGCGGTAGATACGTTCCAAGCCCGACCGCGATAGGTGAATTTCCGCGAAGTGGAGAAAGAACATTTACATATTTATTTAACAATTATTCCGACTTTTAAAACACTTTTTTCCAGTAGTATTCTTTTTTTTTTTTTGAGTAGCAAGTACGTAATGTTAACAATCTCCCCGCCGCACACGTCGTCCCCGCTTAGATATTAATTTTCAAAGGGTGTAAACGGGAGGATCGGGCGGGAGCGCGCGTAGTCTCGCGGGGAGACGTCCGACACAGCGATTCACTTCTCCGCGGTAAGACGCTTCTGGCGGCGGTTCGTCTCGAGGCACTGCGACCATCCTCCGCCGAGGTACGGTCGGGAAAAAATGAATCTGCGAGGAAAATATCCGCGATACAGTGAATCCGCGATAGTCGAACCGCGAAGTAGCGACTGATTACTGTACAGTGATTTTTACTGTACATTGATGTCATTTTACATTGTCTTTTCACGTCATCACCGATTATAAATCGTCTGAAATGTGCGAGTGCTCCGTCACACAAACTCTCTCGTCGACGCAAAAGTTTGGTTGCAGACGCATGGGTTTCTTTTCTCTGGGTGGTTGATGAGAGCGCAACAGCAACTGCATCTTTCTTCTGGTTGCATCATGATGGTGAGACTAGTCTGTGTGTGTGCAGGTGCTGGGTCTCTCTCAAGGGAGCGTCAGCGACATGCTTTCTCGGCCCAAACACTGGAGCAAGCTGACGCAGAAGGGGAGAGAGCCCTTCATCCGCATGCAGTTGTGGCTGAACGGAGAGCTGGGTCAGGCCCTGATGCCCATGCCCGGACAGACGCAAGGTAACACACACACACACACGCGGTCAGCAGATCCTTCCCTTGATGAAAAGCTTCGCTACACACTTGTTTGGCTTAGTATTTGTTCTGGTTTAACCGTCAACTTTATTCATAATTACAGTTATGTCCCCGATTTTTCCACTTCAGATTAGTGCCAAAGATATCAAACTTCACCATATATTCAAACTTTTCCATTTGGTCTTCTGGCACAATCTTCCCTTACTCTGATTGGCTGCTGAGAATGTGATTGGCAGCCGTGTTGATCACAGGAAGTGTGAGAGTTCAGCGAATTTACACCGTGACATTCATTGCTTTTTTTTAATATTAGTACACAATACATTTTTGCACATTATTGCTAAACTATTTGGGTGGCAGACCACTTCACAATATATCAGTATTTCTTCACATCAAAGTACCGTATTATGAACTGTGCAGAGATTATTCTTAATGAAAAGAATGATAAAATGTTACATTTGTTTTAACTCTTATACATTTGCGTTGACTAGAATTCGGATGGTGTTGTGTCAGAACACCACAATCATCATTACAAACGGATAAACACTCTGAGGATGAAGAATGTGTTCAAGCGCTCACTAAACTCCTCTCCCACTTCCTGGTCAAGCAGCTGCCAATCACACTCTCCCCAGCCAATCAGAGTAAGAGCCCAGGTGAAGCTTGTGCCATAAATACAAGCAAAAAAAATGAATAAACAAACGGAAAAATCTGAAGACAAAAAAAACGTGAACATGGCAAGCGTAGAACAAAAACGTGAAAAATAAAAAGCAAGCAAAAAATCAAACGTAAATGTGAAGAAAATGTATGTTTGATATTTTTGGCACTAATCTGATTCTATAAGAAACCTGCTTAAGAAAGCTTTAAGTATTTGGGAGTTTCTGTTTGACAAGACACACATCATTCGTGACATCACCATGACCCGGTCTATGACATCGTTCATGACATCACCCGTGACACAATCTGTTACATCATCCATGAACCATTTTACGACATCTTTCATGAGCTGCCGATTTTGTCTCAGTGAATGTTGCATTTGGGAATATTTGCTTGTTGATGGCTGATGAAATGCTGAGGATTGGCTGGTAGAGTTTTGGTCTGTCTCGGTGAATATCCGAGGGTAGATGTGGTTGAGTTCTTCAGTGGTCGGGCAGCTGCCCCGCGCTGCACTTCTTTACGGTGAGAGAATTTCAATTACTCATGACTAACTGGATACAGACTCATACTTCTGTTGACCCACTTTTGTAATGTGTGCGGCCATTATTCCTCAAAAACGCCTCATTTTGCTCCATCCGTCTCTGGCTTTCATCAGCTTTAACTTGCTATTTCTGCTTAGACACACTCTCGCTCCTTCTCCCGGTCCACCGGCGTCGTCTTCACTTCTGGAGCCTCTTCTAGTTATGCATCTTGTTCGATTCCGTCATGTTGTTTATTTGCCATCATCAATTGTTGTATTTCCACTGACCTGGATTTCAGAGAACTCGCTCCCTCTCTCTCTCTCTCTCTCTCCCTCTCTCTCTCTCTCCGGGAGGGTTTATTGGGTTAAATTGGTGTAGTGTGTGTGTGTGTGTGTGTGTGTGTGAGGAGGGGGTCTCACAGGGACCCCCGGGCTCTCTCAAGGGCCTCCTTGAGCTGTTGTAATCAATTAGCCCATCACTGCAGGGATGTATGATAATTACCCGCCTCTCCTCCTCTGTGACTGGCTGCTGTGAGAACCATCATGCTCCAGTGGCTGATTAATATGCAAATAATCAGCCGATGGAATGATAAATGGGAGTCAAGCTGTGTGCGCGAGTGCGGGGCCGATTATGATGAATGGCGCGCGCGCACTGTCCTACTTAAAAAAGCTTTTCTCTGTCATTTTTCCACATATTAAGCCCGGTAATATATACATTACAGTGATGAGTTCAGCTCAAGAAAGAAAACCAAAGAGGGACCGCTGTGGACAACCAGGAGCCCAATTGTCATTACTCATAAATATTGTATATAATAGTGTAATATAGATCATACACTTTAATAAAATCTATATACTGAATATTTAAAGTACGTCTAAAGATACTATGATATAGCTTGTTTTATATGTAGTCCTGTGTAGTGTGTTTATGCTACTTGGCTACAAATATTAACAGTCATCTGAATAACAAAAATTATAGCCGTTTATTTATTTACTTTAATTCATTTTGGATTCGAATAGTGTCAACCTCTATGTAACCGACTTTTTTTTTTTTTTTTTTTTAAATATTTAATGAATTAAATATAATCCAGATGAGTTCAGCATCATGAAGGCCACATATATACAGGTTATTATTATTCTGGATTGTTATAAATGCAGCACAGTAATGCACACACAGTTTTGTGAAAGTGTGAATCTACTGTGTGAGGAAGCTGAATGAGGTTATCACGTCTGTCGTTGAAGTGTGTGCCTCACGCGGCCAGTTCTTCATGACTTTTCCTTAACTGTGTTTTAGACTTGAGTGATCAGAGAAGACTTGAGACAAACTCGGACATGCGATTGATTCAGAAACACAGGAAACGAGAAGAGAAGTGCTCTTCCTGTGGGCGCGCTGTTGTCCTCTAGCGAGTGTCCTGTGTGTTTCCTGTCCTGACTGACCCTCATTAGGGCTAAAACAAGCGCTCCTCCAGGGTGTGTGTGTGTGTGTGTGCATGCAAAGGTGCGCTCGTCTTTGGAGTGTGTGTGTGTGTGTGTGTGTGTGTGTGGGAGCGCCTTCATGACCCCTCATCAGTCTCTGCAGATCCTCGCCACTGAATGTCAGGCCGTCCTTGCTGTTACTGGCCAATCAGAGCCCAGGAGAGATCAGCCGGCGCCGGTTTGAAGTGTCGTCTTTGTGTGTTTTCAGGCCGGTTCGCTTGAAATGCAGTTAAAGCAAGATTCCCATCACGCATCAGAATTAGGGTCGGACAGATGCAGCTTTTGTGCTGATTCCTGTTGTGTGTGTGTGTGTGGCTGCACAAACCAGCTGTGTGTCCAGATGTGGCCGGCCGTCCCCACCTCATCGCGAGCACACACACACACACACCACACACATACGTGCTGTGTGTCACAGGAACATCCTGTCATTCCTATTGTGTCCCTAAAACACCTCCTACAACACACGCACGCACACACGCACGCACGCCACACACACACACACACACACACACAGACCATGCCGCCAGTCAAACTGTCACCAGGCTGCGCGAGGCCTTGCTGCAGATCTGATATGACTGCCTGCTCCCCGCCTTGAGCGCCCTGCTCTCCGCTTTGCCTTGTCCTCCAGCTCGGCAGGCAGCTAATCCGAAGTGACGCTCCCTCGCGATGCTCTCTTCACCACCAGCACTGCACTGAGTCCGGCTGAACCGAGGGGGTGGAGGACCACAGCAAGTGAAACGGAAGAAAGCTGCGCTCCATTTTGCTCCCGTGTTTCACAGGATTCTTCTGTACAGTCGAGACCCCTAGAAATGACACCTTTGTGGACGTTCATCAGCGGCTTTTATTGGTTTTAGCAGTAGTATAGGGAAGCGGCGTGAAGCCATGGGGATCATTACCTGTTTTGAGATTTTCTGTTTTATTATTTAGACTTTTGTTATTAGGCAACTTTAATAAGAATTGAACCGGTTTCACACTTTCCCTTAGAATCGAACCCACTTATTTAGACTATCAATGCGGCCTGACGTGACGCATCTGCTCCTCGCTTCTGCTGGAGACCTGCTCCACTGTCAGTAAGACAAGCCTGACCCGTTCTCCTCCTCTCCACAGAGATCACCACGCCCAAGACCTCGGCCAGCTGCAGTCCTGCCCCAGAATCCCCTCTGAGTTCAGCCGAGGAGTCGGTGAAGAGCCAGCAGGAGGAGCAGATGTGCCGCGCGTCCATCCAGGAGGCCAGCGAGGCGTCCGAGTCCCAGCCCGGCACACCCTTACCCCTGCCCGGACACTCCGGCCTCAGCATCCAGGAGATGGTGGCCATGTCTCCGGAGCTGGACACCTACGCCATCACCAAGAAGGTCAAGGAGGTTCTAACAGACAACAATCTCGGTGAGAAGCACGTTTTTGAGTTCTTTTTTTTTTTAATAATAATGGTAATTCATTATTTTCATTTTTCCATTAGTTATTATTTTATTAGTTGAATGTGCATAGAAATATAGCAATATATTTTTTCAAAGAAATGTATATATTTTTTTTTACATTTTTGTCAATAGAAACTATTACTTTATTTTTGGAATTTTAAGGTCACGTCTGAAACAAAACGACATAAATATAGCCATTTTTTAAAATGTAATACGAATTGCGTCTTTGTCCGTCTTTACATAAACACAGCATTATGCAATGCCATTTGTGCGTCATGTGCTGTTTGTTTATTATTGTCAGTAAATTTAAATGAATAAACGAGCAGAAACTTGTAATTGCTCCTGTTTAACATCTCTTTATTTAAAAAAACACGCGTCAAAAGATCACATTTTTGTACAAAATTTCGCAACTTGACCTGTTGATCTGTAACAGCAGATGAAATATGAACGAATATTCAAAGCATTAATTATGTATTTTTTACTGCACAAATACAGTTTCTTGTTTGACGCAAAAAGCAAGTGTGCACTTTGCAGCACAGCGCCACTTAGTGGCTGGGAGTAAATCTCCACGTCACTCGGCTCAGCCGCAGTGAGAAACACTCTTTTTCTACCGTTTCTGTGGAACACTGAGGATTGTGACCTGTGCTGTTGTATGAAGCCGCAGCGTAGTGACTGTCTCTCAGCGAGGAGTGGTAATGAATGAGAGGTCAGAGGTCAGCGCAGCGCTCCGTCCTTCACCCCTGTTCTCAGACTGCCTGCGCTCAGAAACACAGCCACCGCCGCTTCCGCTTTAGCGTCACGTGATCACTCGCGCTGCGTTTGGAGGAGACGTCGCACTTTTATCTGGCGGTTTCCAAGCGTGACTGGAGATTTGTGGTGTTCTGCTGTGGAACTGACCTGCAGAATGTAAAGACATCTGTGTTTAGGATCTCGCGCTCGTCTTTCACTCTGGGGAGCATTTGCTTTCTGCACAGTGAAGGATTCCAGTTACCATCAAGAGAATTCTGCTTCCTTTTACTCCCGCGCTTGAAAGCTTAAGCAGCTGTTGAAAGCCAATCAAACGGCCTCCTTTCCTGCAGGTTAAAAGCAGAGTCGACAGTGCCGGGACTTTGATGGCTGAGCCGCGAAAAAGCATTGTTTCACGTTTTTAGAAACAGTTGTAACCTCATGAAGGAAAGCAACATCGAAGCGACTTCAAGTACGCACATTTTAAATAGCTGTAATGCATCACATAGCTTTATATTAATACATCAAATACAAAAAATGATCGACTCATTTGAAACGCCGGAACTGAGACTGAGGCCCTTCGGGATCTTTAGTTCACACACATGGACATCAAAAGAACTGGAGACAAAAACTAGAAGCCCTCTCTGTGATTGGCCGGATTGATTGTCAAGTGGCTCCTCCCCCTTCATGTCCAGAAAGGAACAATTCTGTGACCTTCTGTCTCTGATCTCTGCAGGTCAACGTCTGTTTGGAGAGAGCATCCTGGGCTTGACTCAGGGCTCCGTGTCGGACCTCCTGGCGCGGCCCAAGCCTTGGCACAAGCTCAGCCTCAAGGGTCGAGAGCCGTTTGTGCGAATGCAGCTGTGGCTGAGCGACCCACGCAACGTTGAGAAGCTGATGGACATGAAACGGATGGAGAAGAAAGGTGGGTTCCTTCTTCAACGTCATGGTCTTCCACCTCCAAAACACTGTCTGTGTTCAGCTGGAATCTTAACAAATGTGGAAAACAATGCAACTAACAAAAACTTGAACTAGTAGGGAAGATACTGACCGAAACCCTGTCCAGTCAAAAGCAATTTGTCAAAGTGATGGTCAGTCAGAAAACGACCGAAGGAAACGCTTTCCAATCTCATGTTCACAGTGGGACTTGGGGCGAAGAGGGCAGAATCTGAGAGGGTGTGTTTCTATAAGGGCGTGTCCCCATCAATATATTGAAAATTTCACGCAATTTAGTTTTGCACTCGTTCGGAGCAAAACAGCCCAAATTGCTGTGTAGAAAAGCTCAACTGTGGAATTCAATTTTCAGAATTCAATCACCATAGGTTCAAAAACGACTAATCTTGAGAGCAATTTCAAAACGTCACTGCCCAATCAGTCACAGCCCCTCCCACTGACTAGCTGGAACACTGATTCTGTGGCAGATTCTGCGACCTTGTGAATTCAAAAGCGCTTTGTGTTTGGTCAGTTTTTGCAAGGCGAGTTTCACATTGGCGTCTGAATTTTAGCACACACGCACACTGAAAACACATCTGCGACTCTTTCAAGTTTGAATGTCGTTCCAGGGATTTTTCACCAGGCACTTAGCGGTACGAGCACGACGGCTTCAGTCCGTTCGGGTCGTGTCTGTATTTTCACAGACCGCCAGTTCCGTTCTGTTACACAACCGCGTTTCCGCCGCTAATTATCGCCCGCCACGCGTTTGCGCTCATCCACTATCGATTCCAACCAGCGAAGGAGCTGGAGAAAACAATCTTTCGGCTGCCTCCCGTCAGCACGCGGCCCTCTAATGCGAGGAGAAGTGCGCGGAGCCGCAGACGAGCCGCGCGGGCGGAGGGAGCGATGACGGCCTGTTTGATTGCGCTTTTTTCCCCCTCTTTAATAGCCCAGATGTGTCCTCTGGCGGGCGAGCGGGCCGCACATGCTCGCTGAGGCCGTTCTGTCTCTCCACTGTCTGGATTGATGAGGGTAGGAGATGTCAGCGGCGTGATGGGCTGTGACAGGCTGACGGCTCCGTGGGGCCGGCTTACTTAAAGTCCACTGCACCCAGCGCCTGGGCCGCATGCCTGCCAGCTTCAGCGGGCCAAGTGAACATTCCTGGAGTCATTAGGCCTGTTTAACACTCCTCTCGGGCTAAAAGTGACATTACTGGTGCTCCGTGGGTGACGGCGACGAGGGCGCTTTTGTTATGAGTCAAGCTTCGGCGGCCTGCGCGGATCTGCTGCGTTTGGCCCCGCGAGCTCGCGCTGCACTTGCCAGGGACGCGACAACGGCAACAGTTCTGCTGTTGCGCCGCGTCTCTTCCTCTCTGGCTTTTCCGAGCATGAGTTTGACCTCGGCTCTGGCTCGCGGCACAAAGCAAATTAGCCTTGCTTGGCCCCTGTGCTGAGAGTTTCGGCCACCAGCAAAATCTTTTAGCATCGCTGCTGCCCCAGGCGACTCTTCAGTAGATGGCGAAACGCAGCGGAAAAGACCAATTTCACACTGCTGTACTGTTCTGCAGTGTGCTTACACATCACCGAGTCCAAACACACACACACATGCAAAATATTTGTGCGTATATATATATAGTGTATAAAACGTGTGTGAAAATATTTGTATGTGTAGGTATCCGTATTTATATGATTTTTAGATACGTTTATGCATAAATCTTTATGCCTGTGTATATGTGTGTGTGTGTGTAAAATTTTCTGTGTAAAAAATGTTTCTGTCTACACACAGGATATTTGGCACATGAAACATTCTTCTATGTGTGTATACATATAATATGTCATGAATGGTTTAAAAATTAGCTCATTTAAAAAAAAACACCATTGAAAATATTTTTTGAATCTGTTAGTAACTGACGTAACTGTAAGAGACGTAACTGTTGATCAGATGCTGCCCCCTACTGACTGACCACATTACAGCAATAACACTCAATCTAATGATCAGCTATGAAAATTGAATCAGCTATTTGGCAAATCAAATGATGCAAAAATTGTGAATCGGATACAAAATATTATAATTGGTGTGTGATGATGATGATGAATGATGATGGCAACACCAAAGCAGGAAGCCGTTTCCATATAGAACAGTAAAGCATTGAGATAAAAAAAAAATCCGGCTGTGTGTTTAAGGATTCTATATTTAAACGTTGTGTGTTTGTTCCTGCAGCCTACATGAAGCGGCGGCACAGCTCTATCGGCGAAAGCCATTCGCTGGAGAGCGCTTTGACAGGAAGTGACCTCACACAGGGGGCGAGTCCCCAGCACCTCCCGCAGCCCCAGCCGCAACCGCAGCAGCCCCAGCTGAAGAAGCCTCGTGTGGTTCTGGCTCCAGAAGAGAAGGAGGCGCTGAAGAGAGCCTACCAGCAGAAGCCGTACCCCTCGCCCAAGACCATCGAGGAGCTGGCCAGTCAGCTGAACCTGAAAACCAGCACCGTCATCAACTGGTTCCACAACTACAGGTACCACCACACACCCATCACTTATCCATCTGCTCCACTTTGGGTGGAGACAATCCCTGCAATCCCCCATCTCTGTTGCCGGCCAATCACAGTGCCAGACACAATGTTTCCAGATTTATATATTTTTAAGGCACTTTTTAAAAATCTTATTGTCTCAAAGTGGCCATGCACCAGTGCTGTCAAGTAGTCAGTACTCAAGTACAAGTATAGATACTAGAGTAAAAAAAAAAAAAAAAGAGTTCTGTGGAAGTAAATGTTTCAGCTCAATCTTTGAACTCAAGTAAAAGTGATTATGCAGTAATGTTGTCGTATATACGTAATTACATTGAAATAATATGCATTTTCTTACATTGCAAACACATTATAGAGCCATATATGCACACTAATAAGCATTAGCGTCTTTCAGAATGGAAAATAAATAGAAAATAGTATTCATCAGTTCATCTGGTCATCATTGATTTTTATTGGAGTGATGTAACAAAACAAAATTTGAAACAATTTGTATACCAATTTAAGTAGTAGTAAACAAGTAGATGAAAAAAAAATGGCTCAAGTAAAGCGTAGTGAGCAGAGCAAGAAAAGACTAAATTCTACTTGAGTATCCAAGTATTTTTACTTGGGTTTATTTTTACTCGTGCGCTTTGAGACAGCTAAAACTGTGAAAAGCGCCCTACAAATACTCATCATTATTATTATTATTATTATTATTATTACTTGACACCTCAGCGTAATACATCAACATTGATAAAGAACAGACTAGGCCTCAAACTTTGCTCCTTCTTGCTGTGTGCGTGCGATGGTGTTCCTCATTTGTGACGTGACTATTGCTCACTGTACTAAAGGTCCCGCATTCGCCGAGAGCTTTTCATCGAGGAGATCCAGGCGGCTGCTGGCGAAGGTGGATCCCCGTCCTCGAGGCCCGTGAAGCCCGGAGGCGAGGGAGACAACAGCTGCGACGGCACCGAGTCGGACAGCACCGCCGAGGGGCGACCCAGTGGCTCCGATGAGCGCAAAGGCTTGTTAGAGAGTCCCGGCCCGGGACACCGGGATGAGGAAGGCGAGGACTTCCCCGGGGCTTCGGGCTCCGGCCGGCTGAGAGGAGGCTTCATAGACAGCCTGTTCGGCATCCCAGAGTCGCTGTCCGGGACGGCCCCCGCCGCGGCCCACAGTCGCAACCCGAAGGACAGCAGTCTGAGGAAGAAAAAAGCCGCCAACCTCAACAACATCATCCACCGGCTGGAGAAGGCGGCCAATCGGGACGAGCCTCACGAGTGGGAGTTCTGAGCGGCCGCGCGGGTTCGTCTCCTCACTCTGTCCCTCACTGACCCGACCCGGCCAAGCTGGGCGCACACACGACGCCTGCCAACCCAAGGCTTTTCTGTTTGCCGTTTCGAAGTTGGCCGAACTAGAAAAGGAAACCGATTTTAATCGTTTATTGTTATAATAATTTTTTACTTTCGTGAAGCACTTAATGGCCCTGCAGGCCACAGGGCTCGACCACCATTGGCTAATGGTGAAGAAAAGACACGAAACTGAAAAGCACAGGAGAGGAGGGAGCGCTCCCAAGGAGAACACGCGTCACCTCAGCGTGATGAACAACTGTTACACTCCAGACCACGAGCAGCTCGTTCAGCTCCTCACACACGCTCACCACGCTCAACGCTTTTAAACCAAAAGCATTTCAAAGCCAGTGTCACACACACTGAAGAACCACGGGCGTGGTCGTCCCACCGCCCCGCCCTCCCCGCCCCGAGGAGGCCATCCAATGGCTATGCAACTCCAGTACGTAAGCAAGGGATTTCGCAGTGGGGCCGGCATTATTTACACACGGAAGCTTCTCTTGGTCGAGAAGAAAATCCTTTTTATAGCAATTAAGTTGCCATCGAGAGATTGCACAGTCAGTTGACTCTAAACAGCACTCCGTTTCCTGTCACGCGGCCTGTGAGAGAAAAACAATGATGAAATCACACGGCCCAGAATCCTCGTGAAGTCCCGAATCCGCCTGGTTCTGAGACCGAGGGAGCGAGGAGAGCTTTCCTAACTTAGCTACGTGTCAATTTTTTATCGCGACTTAGGTCTCTTGTAAGGCTAGCGTGCGTGCGTTTGTCCGACTTTCCTTTCGTTTTCCATAGCTTTAATCACCTCCGCGATGGCGTTTTGAAGCTCGCGTTGGTCTCGTCTAATGAACTTCAACTTAGGCCAAAACAAAGACAGAAGTAGTGCGAGAAAAAAAAAAAGCATTTGTACAGTACTTTGAGTAAATATTCCTGACAAGATATTTTTAAAGAGAATAAGCAAGGCTGATTTTTATCCTCTTATATTAGATTCACACATTGAGACCTCGAAACCGAATTGACGGGATTATGACTTTAATCGGATTTCTATGGTGTAGTACATGGTAACTCGGTGGTGGCGCACTGTACGGACCGGACCGGAAGTCGAAGGAAACTTCAGGTCTTTCACCAGCTTCTCCGTTCACCAATGGCCAACTTTACTTTTCATCGCGTGAAGAGCCACGTGCTTTTCTTCTCGCGGATTCGCTCACTCACCGTTCGTCCGTCGTGAAAAGCAAGCGAAAAACTCCACGAGGACTCTCAGATGCTTTCCTCCAACGTTTTCATCTCTTGTGAATGAAAGAATTGGAGGGAAGGATCCTCGAGAACTCTTGCGTCCTTTCCGCTAACGTTTTTGTCCATCGCCACTGGAGCGGCCTGTCGACCGCGAAGGAACTTCCTTTGCTAACCGCCGTCTTCTCATCCGCCACCTCAGCTGGCACGCGGTGTCGCTTCGGGGAGCGCGAGCGTGTTTGTGCGCGCGACTGTTGTTGACGAGAGCGATCTATATTTGTATATTATAATTATTATTATTATTATTAATACTAGCCGCGCGCGGAAGCAAACTCCTCACCTCCCTGAGCTAATAGCAGCGTATCTCAGTACATTTACTTTCCTTTTATTTACACGCATATGATAAACTAACGGTAGATTCTTTTTTTTTTTTTTGATTGGTTTGTTGGTGTGGTTTGCTTATTTATAGATGCTGTCTTTTACATATTGATGTCTTATATTGTTCTATGTTCTTTTTATCCTTTGATTTTGTAATGGAAGGGACTATAAAAGGTCAGGTTACATATTTTTAGACAAATAGACTGCCGGCAGTATTGGATTACACTTAACTGATGTACTTTTGATACGCGTCTCTTGATTAATTCTGAGGACGATCGTTTAGGTTGGTTTCTTCATGTGTTTCCTGTTAGTAAGCTGGATGAACAGTTACTATGTCGAAGCGGAGAACTGCTCGACTGGCTTTGCCGATGGCGGGTTGAGGTGAGCGCTCAGGACCCTCGCACCAGTTTGCTCGCGGAAGTCGGCCGCTTGAAGCGCGGGATAGTTTTGCGTTTTGTCGTTTAGTGGGAATGAAATTCACCGTCATTTGGTTGCATTGAAATCAACGCCGCTGAGATCTTAGAGAGCAATGTCGGCTTAAAACTACCTTTGGCCTTTTTTTGTGCGTGCCAACGAGCGATTCAAATCAAATTTGTCTCTTCGAGTCCCAACGAAAGCACAGGTTCTTCCCAGACCGATGTTTCTACTCAAACACATCTGAGCCCTCGACTGTTTCCTCTCCATATCCAACATTGGAGTGCCTTCACTGAAAGTGTGCACGGCCACGTGCGCGCCGCTAAGTGCATCACGTCGTATTCATTCCAGAGAAGAGAGAATCGGAGACATCGTCACTCGGATCGTGAGCGGTTTCCGCAGCAACCGAACAAGGTCTCGTCTAGTCTCAGGTCACGACGTTCTGGATTTTAGGGTGTCGAAAAAAAACCCCAAACCAACTGTCCCAGAAAATTCGAGTCGGTTGACAATTGCCACATTTACTAATCCCCCGATTCATTTCTGTCTCTCGTTAGATGCGTAGATGTTTCCATGGCGGGAACTCTTCACGTACCCTTTCTAACTGAAGCGTGGACCAAATTGTCAAAACGGACAAATCAGCTAGAGGAATCTCGCCGCAGCCGTGCGATTAATTTTTTTTTTCCACAAAGGCTGGAATTCAGAAGCACATCAGATCCGCTCGACCCCGTGGCTTTTGTTTTCGACGACACCGTTCATATCATGGCATGAAACACGTAGAACACGTAGACGCGAGTTTCCAGACGAACCTCCGTTCAGATGTCCAGCACTTTTCTCAGCGTTTTGCAAATATTTTTCTATGGAAAGTATTGCAGATGACTAAAACACATCAACATGCAATTGCACAGACAGCACGTTTATATGATTTCTAGAAAATTAATAGAGAATTAAGGAAAAAGAAAAAAAAATCCAAACAAAATAAGTAAAATAAAAAAAAAACTGAAGGAAAAAAAATCAGCATTATTGGTATTACATTTGGTAGTCACAGGTAGCATTAATGTAGATACTCGTCTGTAGCTTAGTTGGTTAGTGATGTCATAATTGTTACCTCGTTCATTCCCGCGCTCTTACGTCACTCTTCACTTGAGGCGGTTCGTTTTGAACAAGCCGCACTTCTGTTTCATCCTTCCCCGAATGCTTTTTTTCTTTCACGTCACGCTTTTTTTTTTTTTAAACATCCTTCCCTTCAAACGTTGTGTAATTGTGTTGCATCCGAGACGAGCACGACGATCACGCATCCGTCACCCGCGCTGGACCCGCGTCGCTCCGTCTGCTGTATCGTGGGTGTGTGATTCTGACAGGCAGCTCCCTCACCTCACACGCTGGTTCCTCTAGATTCTCCGTAGGCCTCTCGAAGCTCAGGTAGAACTCGGTTTTAGCACAGTCCCTCTCACGCCTGTCCAGGACAGCTGTACGCTTTATTTTTCTATGTGTCATGGTTTTGAACCACAAGGTGGCGCTGAATCCTCCGTGTGTACCTGAATAAAGACTCTTCCACTTTGTTCTCTGGACATGTATTGATTGGTTTGCTTGTTTCGTGTCACCTCGTCTTGTGTTTGGTTCACAGCGCTGTTACAGTTCTGATCCAAAATGGAGAAAAAAAAGCAATATCACTGTTTTAAATTCAATATTATTCCTCATTACCACCATAGGTGTATTAACTGAAGTAAATATCTTTTGTACAAACACATGGTTGCTGTGCTCCGCGTTGATTTCTTTATGCTCTACCTTCCTCAGGTTCGGCTCGGCACCTTTTTTCTTCAACTTGGGTTTTCAGGCCAGCTATCAATCTAGTGTTTAATATCAGTCATGGTTGCGTTGAGGTAATTGCAGCCCTTGTACGCACAAAATCCATCTCATCCATTTCTGCAGAAACACTCTGAATTGGTGGCCAACCATTCACAGAGCAGGACACACACACACACACACACTCACTCCAGTGGTCAATTGTCCAATGCAGTTACCAACCGGATCTAGAACTCGCACCTTGAGTCTGGAACAAAATCTTCTCACTGTGAGTCAACTGGCACTGCCCACACACAAATCATTCTTTTCAAAATACTGTACCATATTTTGTAGAATTTTTTGTAAAAATAAAGATTTATGTTTTAGCACTAGTTTCATACAACTCACAAACAAGCGTTGTGTCTGAAGTGTGCATTTCAATATTGCAAAAAAAATAATCATCCACTTCCAAAGCGCTGCTCAGTTATTTACAAGATGTAAAGTTCAAAGTTCACTCAGTCTAGTCAAGTTAGTCACAGAAGTGTTACCGACACGCCTGAGTGATGATCGGTTTGTGCTACAGACTCATCGGTAAGAACTTTTAGCCCTTTCTTACGATTTTGTGAATAAATAAATCCCTGGTAAAAAGGCATTTCGTTAGCAGACGGCGGATCAGTCGAGTCGCGCGGCACCGTGTGTTTAAATCACACGCCACGTGATTAATATTCCACCGAGTCAGTGAGAATCTTTACCCGGTTAACCGTGTCCCTTACAGTCCCCCAAACGGTTCATCATTTGCCATGTTTTAGGCTAAGAAAGATGAGGGCGGCCATCGCCAGAAGCATCCCCACTGCAGCCTCCATTACCCGGCCTATCTTCACCCGGCCGGACCAGTCCCCCGCCTCCGTCTTCCTCAGCTTCTGCTCGCGGCGCCAGCGGAGCTCCTTCTCCCGCTGCAGCTGCTCGCCGTAGTGAGCCTTGTAGAAGGTGTCAAAGTCAAAGATCTTCTGCTGATGGGCGGCTGAGGGGGCGTGTCGCGCGCGGCTGGGCGGTCTGGCGGTCGACGAGGACGGCGGCCCGGTGTGTTTGCCCGTCTCCTGCAGGTCTGCTCGACTCAGGACGCCACGGTCGTACTTCCTCCTCAGGACCCGGTTCCCCAGGACGCTGTAGGCCTCGCTGATCTGCGAGAACCTGTAAGCGGCCTCCTCGCTCCCGGCGTTCTTGTCCGGGTGATAAATGAAGCACTGCTTGTAGTAAGCGGTCTTGATCTGAGCAAGAGTGGCTGTTGGAGAAACTTCTAGAAGGTCATAATAAACAGACCTGGATTGATATAAAGGCACGTCTGACTGGACACTGTAAGGTCTGATAACGGTGCTGCCTTGTCCGTGGAGAGCGTGCACGTGAGCAGAGACCGTGAGTCCGAGACCGAGCACGTGACCGTGCGGTGTCCGCGCGTTCACGTACCGGGGAAAGACGTCTTTACAGCGGCTCCTCAGACGTCTCGCTCCGATCCCGCGCGAAGCCTCCAGACACGCTTGACACGTCTCGGCTGAGTTTACCAAAGCTGCGACGTTGCATGCGACCGTGTCTTTGTCTAGAAGCAAGACATAATGTGGTTTTAAAAGCTTGCAAACACTTGTCCCGAACGACAGTCTGACCTCCGCCATTGCGCGGCGATCGACGACTATAAACAGCCGCTGTCTGTTTCCGGGGACAAAACAATTCACCAATCACAGCGCGCATCTCGAAGAGGCGGAGTGAAGAATGAGAAACGTAAACCCATATGACGGTACCACGGCGTCACTTTTGTTTCCTACAAGTTGAACTTATTTAGACTTGTTTTACTTGTGGATTACTACAGTTGTGTATTGTTTTAAGTCCCGAAATTAAAATACACATTGCATTCAGGTTTGCCTTGAATTGCACATCGTTTAACATGGAATCAACGTAATGCTTAAATCCAATAATGAAAAAAGCACCGCATGTGTTTCGTTGATTTGGGGATTGGTTTACGAACTCGTTAGTTTAAAATAAATGATGTCTAAAGTGCACAAGTGCGTGCACACGTCACTAGCTACGCTCTTTGCGTACGCACTTTCTGGTGCACGAGCAAGAACTCGCGTCCACCTGACCACCAGACCACGCCCCCGTCTGCGAGACAGTTGTTTTGCCCGTGTTCGCGGGCTCCGGACGCCACGACAGCCGCTCGCGGGCCTCTGAAGCCGCAGTCGGGGTGTGTGTGCATGCAGCAGAATGGAGCAGGCGAGACCCCGAACGGAGAACCGCCTCCGCTTTCTGTTAGCGCAGCAGCTCCGTTCCAAATGGCTTCATCACGGGTGAGGAGGTTCGCGCAGGAGGGACGGACGCTCCCTCAGCCGAGAGTGATGGTGGTATTTTCGGCCGCTAGTGACACTGAGCAGCCGGGAGGCGCGATGTCGGACACGGAGAGAAAGCCACCCGTCCCCGTCCCCAATCTTAATCTGGGGAAGCCGCTCCGCAGCTCAGACGCACCTGAGGAGGTGAGGGCTATTTATAACACGGAGCGTTCTGAAGTTTGACTCACGACGCCTTGAAGCGGCCGCGTGTTCACCGTTTCGTTCTTGTTGTTGTCTGCTTCTCTTGAGTGTCGGGCGTTTTTTTTTTGTCGTCTTACGCGACATCTTTTAATGTTTGGAACATTTCCACGGGCAACTGATGTGTCGTGTTTTCTTCCCGTTTACCTCTGCGCTGATTGGCTCTATCTGTTCGGGGGCGGGACTATGTCGCCGGCGATTGGCTGCGCTGCTTGTCAGTCACGCCACCGGCCGGGCCTGCGGGATTTAAGTAATCGTGTTTTGTGAGGTCCAGGTTAAAGTTGTCTGCTGATAAGACTGAGCTGACCTCTCGTCATGTGTGATGTGATTACTCTAACACCTTTGTTTATCGTCAGCACAAGAACATCCACTGATGGTTGTCTGGGGATTTAGGAAAAACGTACCATAGCTTAAATATGAAACAATGTCAGTTTAAGAAAACGCAAATGTGGACCGGTTTTATTCTTTATAGAACAAAATAAAAAAGGATTCAAATTGTAGTGAGTGTGTGTGTGTGTGTGTGTGTGTGTGTGTGTGTGTGTGTGTGTGTGTGTTATAGCGTAACAACTCAGCAAATTGCCTTTCCATTGTTGTCATCCTGTAGTTTCCTGAAGTGATTCCGCTGAATGTGGGAGGAAAGCATTTCACCACACGTCTGTCCACCCTGCGCCGCTACGAGGACACAATGCTCGCCGCCATGTTCAGCGGCCGCCACCACATTCCCCGTGACGCTGAAGGACGGTACTTCATAGACAGAGATGGAGCCTATTTCGGGTTAGTATTAGTGACAGAGACCAGATGAACATGTTGACTATCTCATTGTAAGACTTTTACCGTATTATGCCAATTGTGGTAGTTTACCTTTTTGTTATTCAGCTGGGAATAGTTTTAATCGCATCTAACCCCACTAATGATGCATCGTTTTAATGTTGATACGGATAAAAATGTGACTTCTGATACACAAGATTGAGCAGTGGATCACATTGAGACGATGTGTTCTTCAGAGATATTCTGAACTATCTGCGAGAAGGAGAACTTCCTCACCGGGACCGTGTGCGTGCGGTGCACAGGGAGGCGCAGTACTACGCAATCGGCCCTCTTCTGCAAAGCCTGGACGACACACAGCCGCTCACAGGAGAGAGAGTGCGCCAGGCCTTCCTCGACCTCCTGCCCTACTACAGAGGTAATTCCAGTCCTAAACATGAGATTTGTGTGGATTTGACATCGCCGGATTTCACTTGATTCCAGAAAACCTCGAGCGAATAGTGGAGATTGCAAAACTCCGTGCCATGCAGCGCAAGGCCCGCTTCGCCAAACTGAAGATCTGCGTGTACAAAGAGGAAATGCCCATCACCCCGTATGAGCGGCCGCTGTTCAACTCACTGCGCTTCGAGCGCTCTGAAAGCGAGGCCAAGCTGTTCGAGCATCACTGCGAGGTGGACGTGTCTTTCGGACCCTGGGAGGCCGTTGCGGACGTTTACGACCTGCTTCACTGCATCGTGAGCGACCTGGCAGAGCGCGGCATCAGTGCAGATCAGCAGTGTATTGGTGTGTGTGACAAACACCTCATCAACCACTACTACTGCAAGAGGCCCATTTATGAGTTTAAGATCACCTGGTGGTGAAGACGATGGTTGAGATGAAGCAGGGAGTCTGTCTTTTGCCAAGAAAGGATGAGGAGTAGAGGTCTCCTTGCACAGGGACGAATAACGCATGCCATTTTGAATTGTAATTTCATGTTGCCTTTGAGCAACGTGCAAATTCACTCCCTGACACAAGGTGGCGCTGAGCAGTTTCACTCTGGTGACATTTGCTTGTCACAAAAATGAGGGTGAGACATTTTTCGCACTTTTTTCCAGAAAATTCAGGCCAAGACTGAAGGATACATTGAAACTATTGTTGCTATACTATTTAGTGCGATCACAATAAACCGGTAATTATATTATTGTAATAAAATAATCCGTCGCCTCAGGTTGAAATCGCAGGAAAGATGAGCTGCATTAGCTGCACGTACAACATTTATAAACACGAATGTCTATTCTGGCCAGAAAGTCAGAAAATGTTTTGGGTTTCATTGAGTATGAAGTCAATGAATAGTATTATTTTTAATGTTCTCTTTAATTGTCTGTGTTTGCTGACTTTACTGTCCTGAGCAAGACATCCCGATATTTCAGCATTTCCTGATATCTCTAGTTTTCAGAGATTGTACAGCCCGAAATCACAGTTTTTGCATTAGATGCAAAATGAAATTGAAAGTGTTTTATTTGTCCCTTCAAGGGGGAAATTTTATTGAGAAAACCTTGATGTTGTTTGAGTTGCTTGAGCGCCACCAAGTATAACTTTAATTAAAGCAAAAGTTGGAAGAAATTAACGCTCATCTTTACATTTCGTAGCATTGAATGTTTTGGGAAACACTGCGGTTTGGAAGTGAATTTGCTGCTAGTGCCGTGATGAAGAGCTTCAACTCACATTCTGAATTTCACATCAACTGGATTTCCTCTGTTCTGATTTGGATTGTTGGTGGAACGTTTCTACGGAAAAGACAAAATCTAGATCATGTGATTGGAACTTCAGACCGTTGCATCTGGAGGAATCGCTGCCCTCTATAAATCATGTGACCAAGAGAATGTGCTATTGGACGAGATGTCCGTGGCCAAAAGAAGACTGTTTGGTATTCAAACTGGTCGATCATGTAAAATCTGCATCGGTATTGGTTCCTCGGTTCTTGTCGGTAATGATTAATTTAACCAGGTAAATCGAAAGGGAATTTTCTGGCTTTTCTGAATTTTCATAAATGTGACATGAAGGTCCAACTTTTCTTCTGGTGCTCCTGAATGTATAAATGAACGAATCGACTGGACTCACCAATGCAATCGTTAATTGCTCGATCAATCCTCATGATATATTTATTCTCAAGCTGTGTTTTTATTTTCTAGTTATTCACCTTGATTTGTATGACGTAACTTAATATTTAGGCAAGTCATGAAGTGTTGTTCTTTAACACCTCACAAGGTATTAAATGTTTGAATTCGTATATTCTACCAAACTGACTGTTAACATTGTTCCGTGTATTTATTTGTGTTTGTTCCCCTGACTGATGATTTGATGATTCTGGCGTTGATTGGCTCTGAGAGCTGTGACGGCCACAGGAAGTTGCACGAGCTCTCGGCCGAGGTTTGTTCAGTCTGAACCAGTCTCTTCTTCGCTGTACATTTCAATACTTTTGTATTGCTTTGTTGTATTGGCTATATTGTGCTGATAATAAACGATATATTTTGATTTGATTGTTGTTTATAATATCTCATATTTAGCATTACATGTCCATTGGTTCCATTATATTTTTACTTAATTATAATATCCATAATATATCGTGCTGAACACAATTTTTATTTTACATCATCCGAAAACATTTTAATAATTAGATTTGATTGGCTAATGGTTAAATTAGATTTAAGAGAGATCAACAGAAGACACAGATCATTTATGTACAGTAATGTTAGCACAGGCTTTATTTTAATTCTCTTTTTGAGTGTTAATGAAACTCTGATGTGACGTTTCGTTTTGAACCGTACATTTAGTTTAAGCGTTAATTAACTTGAAAATGTATGTATTCAGTCGTTTTCGCTTATTCTAGCAAGAGAACTAAACAGGAAAAATGCTAAAAGACGGCAAGAACGCATAAGCACCGCCCACATAAGTCTCTTATACCGTCGCATGATTATTACGTCATTGTCGCCCCAGAAGAGAAGACGACAGAAGAGGTAAAAGCTGCTCCGTGTTTTGCGTTTACAAAGATCTTGATGTGACGATCTCTCGTCTATTAACAGAACATTACACGCTCATTTTAAACCTCTAACGCGGACGTCTCCTGTGTTTGTTGGCGTGTTCCGCCACGTAGCTGTGTCGCTTCCTGCTGAAATGACGTTCTGTGTTTATATCTTCGGAGGATACAAATCTAGTTTAGTTGTTGAATCAGATTTGAGTTATTATTGTCGCAGATTTAAAAAACAAATCGTAATTTTACATGATACCACCTCTTAGATTAAAACGTGATAGTGTGTCTGTGTTTGTGTAATGTTCTAAAGATTCGCGTTGCGCTTGTTTGTTCCGCTGCTGTCAAAAGTAGTCACATTAAGTAACTTAAGAGTTTTATTTTTTTAAATGCTTAAGTGGAACTAATAGTGTCCGCTTAACCTTTTACTAGTTAAAAGTAAAAAAAAAAAGTTAAGTAAAAGTACTGGCACTGTCTAAACTACTTAAAGTAAAAAAGTAAAATAAATGCAAGGCAAATGCATCTATAAAGTCCATTATAGGACGATGTTGTTACATCAAAATGTTGTTGTATATAATTACATTACATTGAAAATTAAGGCATTTCATTACAATGCTTACTCGTTAAAGTTCAAATAAAGCTATTTATTTATATAGCGCTTTTCATAGTTCCAGAGTGCAGAGCTTGCAGCACATATTTTGATTTCCTAGAATTGGGTTCCAGATTTTGAACTTGCTTTTTTGTGCTTCAATTTTTGTGCTCAAGTTAGTGGCGCAGACCACCATATAGTTACTCAGCCTCTCTGTAATTGCGTCACGCAACAAAGCACGATGCACAAACAAACAAAGGATGTGGGAATGATGTGTGTCCATACGTCTCATCCAACGACAATCAAGTTTACCGTAACCGGCTGGCGTGATTTATCTGGATAGTTCTTTAAACGTAACAAGTAGAAAATACAGATATTTGCCTAAAAAAAAGTAAGAAGTAGACGTAACAAGTAGGCGGAAAAATAATTACTCAAGTAATGTATAAATAGCCAAAGTTCTACTTAAGTGTTATAAGTAAGTTTCACCTTTGCTCACACTCTGGTCTGACATTGCGTGCTGCTTTCCAGACACAAGGAGGTTCCACGTGCTGTAGCCGGATTCCTGTTTGTCCTGAGGAGGCGGGATGAGTCAACGCTCGGAGAGACGCGGGATCCACGTGGACCAGTCCGAGCTGCTGTGTAAGAAAGGATGCGGTTACTATGGCAACACAGCTTGGCAGGGCCTGTGCTCCAAGTGCTGGAGAGAGGAGTACCAGAAAGCCCGACAGAAGCAGATCCAGGAGGACTGGGCCCTGGCGGAGAAGTGAGTGTGATGTTGGGATTGCTGTGGAGATGTTGAGACGAGCCTCCGTGTGTGTCAGGCTGCAGCGAGAAGAGGAGGCGGCGTACGTCAGCATCCATGGCTCCGCTCAGAACCAGCCTCCCCAGTCCCACACCCAGCCCTCACTCGCCACCTTCTCCAAGTTTGAGGAGAAGAAAACCAATGAGAAGACCCGCAAGGTCACCACAGTCAAGAAGTTCTTCAGTCCCTCGTCCCGCACCGCTCCTAAGAAAGGTACTGGGACGTGTGTGTGTGTGTGTGTGTGCTCAAGTGTGGACAGAGCATGCTGTGTATCAGATCTAGACCATTTTGTGATTTAATACTGTGGAAAAACGGCTTGTGATGTTCATGTTCAAAACATTCTCCGTGCTGCTGGTTTTCCCGACTGACTGTTCTGTCGGCAGATGTTCAGAAATACACTTGTAGAAGACTTGTAGAAAACATGTAGAAGTATCGATGTTTGTACTACAGTACTCCACTTGGGTCACAGGAGGGGGACGAGGGAGGGGGGGGGTGTCTTTGATTATATACAGGCAGGGTTTGTGTCTGAAACCAATGTGAGCATTGGGCGGGGCCCCTCGTTTTGTTCCTTTCATGTGTTTAGTTTTTTTTTATTTTCATTCGCAATTCTATTTTTTTTTTCATGAAGTGCTCCACCCTCCATTTCTCACTTTGTTTCTGCCATTCATTCTGCTGTGTTGTTTGTGATCCACCCGACATTTTCACCACCCGTCCCCCTCTGGGCCTCTAGCCCCCCTACACAAAGACAGTGAGAAACGAGAGAGAGAGGAGAAGTTGCAGGGCAGGAGGGAGAGCCATGGGGAGACCCTCCTGCGGGATCTGAGGGGCATTTTTACCCCGCCCTGGGACATGAGCTCCCCCACTGAAGGTAACGGTCCAGACCGGATCCTGCCTGCAAGAGTTTCCTTGGTGTGTGTGTGTGTGTGTGTGTGTGTGTGTGTGTGTTTCACTCTGCAAACAAGTAACACCAAGCCTTTCACAAAGTGCACAGACATCCTGACAATAGTGACGCACTGAAATGCAAGGTTTGCTGCATTAGTTTTAGATACCAAATAGAAAATAGGAACAGTTAAAACATCGATCATCAAATAGTAAGTGTCTCTTTTCAAGCCAATTGTATATGAATATTTTGGTACATTTTTAAGAGTCACTCATGCAATATATTTATACACACGCGGTCTAAATAATTTTTCATGTCACAAATAACATTTCTTTTTATTATATTTCCAAGGACTGGACATTCGGTGCGTCTCTGCAGGATATGTGATCCGTCTAAAACTTTTTTTGTGCTTTATTGTTAAATATTGTTCTCTAATCCATAACACTGTGTGTGTGTGTGTGTGTGTGTGTGTGTGTGTGTGTTCATTCAAAGACACAAGTTCAATTCATCCTGCCATTTTCTTTCCATGTTCACTGTGTCATTGGCACGCTGGCACTTTTCTCTGGTGCAGCTCTGGCGTGGAGGCTGAGAGGTGGGTATCACTGACATGCCCGTCCAGATGTTTCCTGCTGACACCCTTCCACTGTGTTGTGTTCAGAACTAGTGGCGTCAGTGTTTAGTGTAGGCTTCTGGGAGTCAGTCTGATGAATGGTTCTGGTTCTGTGCCTGGTTTATCCCCGTCCCTGGTCGGAACGTGTGAATCTTCTAGCCTCGTTCCGCTGTTCCATACGTCATCACGCGCCGTGTGTGTGTAATCGTGCGTTTCTCCTGCACTTTTTTTCAGAGAGTCCTGAGGGGAAAATTCCGAGTCCGTCCATCACACGGCAGTTTAGCACGGAGACGGACCGTGTGTCGCGAGACTTTGCAGAGTTTCTTAAGCCCTTGCAGAAGCCTGGCAGAGAGATCCACAAGCAGAGCCGTGTGTTCATCGAGAGCATGGGGAATAAAAAGGTTTGTTCTGCTTTGCTCCTCATGTGGGAAGCACATGATCTTCTTGTTTAGAAGGCTGTCTTGACTGACAAACGGCTCTGGGTGAAGCTCTCCATACTGAGAGCTCTTATCATTTCTCCTTATTTCATCTAATATCTTTGTTCTTAGTACTTTTGTGTTATTAAAAGTTGGACAAAACCCTCTTGTAGCATCACTTCTGCATTTATCGACACACCTGCGTCACGTGACAGTTAAATACGAGTCGTTGAGAAACATGGAATTCTGAATCATGAAGAACCTGTCTCTCATTTCTCCGCGTGTGCAGGATCTCGGCGTCGAGGAACTTTCCGAGTGTGTGCAGGACTTCTACCAGGGCATGTCTGACCGCCTCATGAATCATTTCAAAGGTAGAATCCCACACTGCAGTGCACAGAGGGAATTTCCAATGGTTTGGCTCATTCTGATTCCGTAGATGCTTAAGGCTGCATTCACATTTTCCCTCAGGCTCTTCTGAGAAGGTGGAGAAGGTGATGGACCAGGTGGAGAAATACATCATGACTCGCCTGTACAAGAGTGTGTTCTGTCCAGAGACCACTGATGACGAGAGGAAAGACCTGGCAACCCAACACCGGATTCGGTCAGTCCATGTTCCAGTCTTTGGTTTGGGACTCGCGAGCGTAAGATCACAGGTTGATGATGCTCGGCTCGCTTATGAGGTAGATCTTCCATGTGTTTAGGGCTTTACACTGGGTGACCATTCAGATGTTGTGTGTCCCTGTGGACGAGGAGATTCCAGAGGTTTCTGACAGTGTCGTTAAAGCTATCACCGGTGAGCCTGAATCCGATTCTATCGTGATATTGTGAAACAAGGCTCCACGTAAACACGTGTTTCCCACTGTAGATATCATAGAAATGGACTCGAAGCGTGTGCCCCGGGACAAACTGGCTTGCGTCACCAGCTGCAGCAAGCACATCTTCAATGCCATCAGGGTCACCAAGAACGAACCGGCCTCTGCAGACGACTTTCTGCCCACCCTGATCTACATTGTGCTGAAGGCCAATCCACCTCGGCTGCAGTCCAACATCCAGTACATCACACGCTTCTGCAACCCCTCCAGACTCATGACGGGAGAAGACGGCTACTACTTCACCAACCTGGTGCGTTCACCACACATGATCCTCACATGAAGTCAAGAGTCTAAGTTGCCTGCAGGTGTGTGAATGCGCGCTTGTGTTCTCAGCCCTCTGATTGGCTGTTCTGCTCACGAGCCCCGCCTTCAGCCAGAGATGCGGAAACTTTTGTTTAATAAATGATGCATAAATGGTACAAATAATTTTTTTTAGGTATTGATGTACCGCTTTTGTATAACTTTGTTTTTGGAAGTCTGATGCTCCAGTGTCATCGGTAGTCAAACACACAAACTCCCTCAAATTTTCCAAACAGGATGGTGCAGCCAAAGCTGGAAAAGACTGGCCTTCGTGTTAGGTTTTTTTAGTATTTCTGGAGGCATTATGAATAATTATTGGTCGAGCGGTCTATTCCTCTCTCTCTGTTCGTTTAGCGGAGTTTCTCAAGGCGGCCGGAGTGACGTCACAGAAAGCAGGAAACCACAGTTAGAGTTTAACAGATCAGTTCATCCAAGCATTATCCGTTCAGTCACTGAGGTTTACAAGATTTCACCATTGGTGAATAGTTTCACAAGCATGTACTGAAGCAAAGAAAGTCCAATGACGAGAAAACAGCAGGTGGGAGTTGTTCACTTAGTCCAATGGTAAAAGAGGGAAACGAGGGAGCATAGTTTGAATTGTCCAATGACGAAGGAGCACCGGGGGGAAATATTTGCATAGGAACCTTTCATCTGATCGGTCAATAATGGCACAGCGTGTGTCTTCCCAGGGATTCCGGACACGGGGGAGAACCATTTGTCATGATTAAGACAGAGGAAAACATGAAAGTAAAGTAGAAACACAGACATAGCAATACATCAAAGCATAAATGTATTAAAATGGAATAGAAATCAAATATAGACATCAAGGCTCACATAAAGACATAAATGTACAAATTAATTCTCACACTTCGTCTAAATGTTGATTGTGTCCAAACCCTGTCAAGCCTCAGTTAATGTGTCGCTGTGTCTTCCTCCTGCAGTGCTGTGCTGTGACCTTCATAGAGAAGCTGGACGGACAGTCCTTGAATCTCAGCCCGGAAGACTTTGAGCGATACATGTCTGGTCAGGCTTCCCCGCGGCACCAGGACGACCCCGCGGCGTGGACACGGGACGGTCCCGCCCTCAGTCCGGCTCTAAGCCAGATCCAGCACAACCTGAGTGTCTTGTCCGGCCTGGAGAAGCGGCAGCAGCGGGTTGTGGAGGAGGCCAGGGCCCTGCAGGCCGAGCTGGGCGAGTGGCAGGACGCAGTGGCCCGGGAGGTTCAGGATATCCTGGAGAAATACCCACTGGAGATCAAACCACGCGCATCCGCCATTGATGCGGACAACGAGGAGAATGACCGGCTTCCAGCTCCACTGCAGCCACAAGTGTTCGCTGGCTGAGGAGTGTCTGCCGATCTTGTAATTGATTCTGTATTTCGATAACTTCTGTGTATGAGTCTGTGTGTATTTATTTGTATTGTAGTGTGTGTGTGTTTACGGGTTAAGTAACAGATTTTCCCTGGTGACTGACTGTCCTCTTCACTGCAGCGTTTCTCTCATCACATTATTGTGATGTAACTTTAGGTGTATTTAACACTATAGTAGAATAATAATTTCTTGTAAATAGGTGACTTGAATAATTTACAGGTACATAAAATATAACAAGTCATGTTCATGTCAGGCCACACATACTCCGTGATGCCATGTACAGTATCACGTCCAGCATTCCGATCTCATACGCTATGCTAACAGGTACGCGGCTGAAATTTTTTGATCTGTATTACTGTAGAAATCACTTTTTATTAATGGATTAGAATGATTTATTGGTGAATTGCTCACTTCTGAACGTATTTATTATATTAATATAACTAATGACTTCTTTCACTCTCAGGTTGTTTGTCATTTATTTAATGGAATTTTCTTTTGCTTGACCTGCTGAAGCTTGACAATTCTTTGGCGAAGCAAGGATTCAATAATCCTAAATAATAAAACGTGTTCATGTAACGTTGCTGGAAAACCGAGTGTGCTCATATGCCACATTTAGACGTTTGACATTAAATAGTAGGAAGAGTACTAGACATCCTGAGGGTTAAGTACCTCTGTGGATGATAAGGGAATTATCACAAAGGTTTGGCAAGAATTCAGGCAAGCTTGAATCCAGTCAGGTCCTCGGTGCAAGACTGTCCCCTAACTGGTGTGTCTGTGTGTACACGTCACTGGATGGTCACGTGCGGAACACAAACTCCTAGCATTGTTCTGACCAGTCCTGGCCACTTTCCCTTCCTAAACGTGGTTGTTTACCGGTGTTTGGTGAATCTAGGCTGTGGAAGTGTCTCACCGGGCGTGGCCTGAATGTGGAGGTTCACGTGGGACTGGTTTAATGAGCGACAGATCCAGGCCCGATTCTCTCTGGTTCTGTTCTCGGATTAGAATGTGGGTCAGTGTCTCTCGGGACTTGGAGACTCCTTGCGCCTTTCTGGTGCATAAGACGAATATAATCGTGCGGAAAACATGACGATTTTGTCTGATTTACACACCAAACAAAAAATTTGCTTTCACTAAAATGAGCATTTTTTTTGTGTGTTTAATTTGTTTGATATGCTCACAAATGCACATCAAATGAATTAAACGAGTTTTAAATTAGTTACTAAACCGAATTTTCAAATGCAATCAGTATGAACAAAATAATGAGGTTTCATAATGAGTTTAGCATGCAATAGTGCAGTATATTTTCCACATTTCATGTAAAAGCGAACAATTAAGAAAAACATTTATTAAACATGTATACAATCTGTAAATCATTAGTTATGTATTTCATGTTTGCGCTTTGGAAGGGGCGTGGTCAAATATAGTCAGTGTGGAGCGGCGCTCGGTGATTGGCTATGAAAATTAGGAACGGCCACCAACAATAAATCCGATTGGATAATAACGTCTCCTTTAGATTTAATATTTGCGTCAGTGGATGTGGTTCACATTCGTAGTTTTCCGCCACTGCTAAATCATCGAAGCTGTAATCTAAAACGCTCAAAAGCTCTTGAAGCAAACAACCAAAGTAGCGGAGTCTAGTGCACTGTTGTCAGGTAAATACGATAAGAAGCTTGCGGCATGTCAGACTGACTCCTGAGCGAAGCTAATATGCTAACATGCTAACCTGTCCTGCATCCCCTCAGAGCATCTGCTCGACAAATCTTTCGTCACATGTTATCGTCAGATTTTAAACGATAGTCGGTTGTTAAATGTGGCTTCAGTATTGTCGTGGGATTTTGCTGTCTTCCTGTGTTTACCTGGGCTGGATTATGACGTTGAACGCCGTGTGAATTCTCCAGGTTTATTGTCCGTAGTGCTGGTATTAGTCTTTAAAACGGAAGTAATGTCTTCTATCTATCTATATCACCACCTTTACTTTTTTATCTCTGTCTGTCTGTCTCTCTACCATCTTGTCTTAGTTTTCAGATGCGTCTTTGGCCGTTTCCAGCTCTATGCAGTAGTTTATAAGTTTTACAGTACAATCCTGTTTTTATCCACAGTGGATTAAGCAGATTCTCTGTTTGGTGGCATTGGGTGGAATAAAGCTGGCGGAGATGGATGAGCAGAGCGTGGAGGTGCGTTTCACTGTGACATCACATTGGTTTAGTCTTGACTAAGTCTCTAATATTTTACAGAGTATAGCAGAAGTTTTCCGCTGCTTCATTTGCATGGAGAAGCTTCGTGATGCCAGACTCTGTCCTCACTGTTCTAAACTCTGCTGCTTTAGCTGTATACGGGTAATCACTCACTCACACACACACACACACACACACACACACACACACACACACACACACACACACATTGCATCATCAGTAGAGCAGCTTCACTACACACGGCTGTGGTTCGCATTGTTCACAAATCAGTTTCATTAGGAGTGTCATGTCCAAATTATTTGTGCCTGACAGAATCCAAGCAGTAACAAACGGACTGAATTTGTTCTTATTGTGTGCATGCGTGCTACCCTTAACTGTTAATAATTCTTGTTTCTCGTCTGTGTGTGTGTGTGTGTGTGTGTGGCAGCGCTGGCTGACGGACCAGAGAGCTCAGTGTCCTCACTGTCGGTAAGGTCCTCTCACACCTTCTGCTCTGTCTCTGGCACATGTAAACATCTGAGCTGAGCTGAAGGCCCGAGGCTATGACGGCTAGAAGAAAGCCCATTTTTACTAATAGACTGTGTGTTTCACTCAAGTAATGTCACTCTGTATGTTCTCCCGTTTTATGTAATCATTATTTTTGTCATTGTACAAAAAAAAGTTAATCTTATATCTATCAGATGTCTTATAAATAAAACGTATCGAGCATCATACACACTTGTCCAATGTCTGATGCCCTCTATATTCTTCCAGCATTATCCACCCATCTCTCACAGGCTCTCAGATTCAGTGCTTTGAAAGTGTGTAATATTGATTAGATTCTCTCATGAGCAGAGCACCGCTTCAGCTGAGGGAACTGGTGAACTGCCGCTGGGCAGAGGAAGTGACACAACAGCTCGACACACTGCAGCTCTGCAACCTGACCAAACACGAGGAGAACGACAAAGACAAGTGAGTGTGTGTGTTGGGTGTGATTGTATAATGAAAATGTAGCAACATTGAATATTTTACGTAATTCTAAATTGTACATGCGTAACACATCATACACACATTCAATAATGTAGAAATGTGTAAAAAAGTAGAACGCTCAGCGGTTAGGTGGCTGTATTGAAAAAAGATTTTAAGTGATTACCTATGATTCATTCATTTTTTTTTTTCCACCTCTTGTCCATTTCTGGGTCACACAGACCTGGATCAAAGCACAGCAACATTGGACCTTAATGATGTTTCCTAAAGCGGAAAGACTGTGTAGTAGTCAATACAATAAAAAAAACTGCATTGAACTGAAAGTGCATCACTGAATTTTCTTATTCTTATTTTAATTCATATTTACAATGTCTCCTCTTTTCTGATTTTCCGAGTCCATTTCTTTCTCCACCAGGTGTGAAAATCACCATGAGAAGCTCAGTGTGTTCTGTTGGACCTGCAAGAAGTGCATCTGCCACCAGTGTGCGCTGTGGGGAGGAATGGTACATGCGTCCTTCTCCTCCTGACCCACACGAGATAATCATGAGGCTCTGCACGTCCTTCCACAGCATGGTGGGCACACGTTCAAGCCCCTCACCGAGATCTACGAGCAGCATGTGACTAAGGTGAACGAGGAGGTGGCCAGGCTGCGGCGCCGACTAATGGAGCTCAGCGCTCTGGTCCAAGAAGTGGTGAGTGCCGGCGCTTCTAAGAACACCTTTATACACATTTAAAAAGCGCTGTAGATTTATTGGAGTGAGAGTTAGTTTGAACACCAGAGGGCGCTGTAGGTTAACAAACGCTCAGCACTTTGAGATTATAATCAGTCACCCCAGGATGTCGAGGGATTTTTTGTGATTGTTGCAGCCTAAAACGTGAAAGCTTTTTAAAAAAGGTGCGGGTGAAGTTGCGATTTCCCCCAAAGCACAACAATTCTGGCAAAATGTATTTTTTTTGCGCATCAGAATGAAGTGCAAAGGCTTTTTTTCAACCCTGGCAATTCACTAGGCAAAAAATATTTTTTTCAATTCAGCCCATTTATTTTCAATTCAACATTGCCCAGTGTAAACAAGGATGTTTTTCCAACATAAAATATGAAATGCAGTGAATTAGTTGCAATAAAATAAAGTGCAAATGCTTTTTTTCAGCCCTGACAATTACTGTGCATAACAGTACCCAAAAGTGTTCTTTCGGGTAAACATTGCCTAGGTAATTTTGTTGCAGCTGGTGAAATTGAGGAATGGCTCCTCCATTTTTTACATCAAAAAGAAACTTACTTTGGAAACAAAGAGTAAACGGAACATTGCTCTGCAATAAATTCCATGAGATTGTTATGCGTATCTCATCAATAAAGCCAAAATAAAAAAAAAATATTTTTCTTTGCAACTTGTCAACTTTTCCAAACTCGTGCAGTGCATATGCGCATTAAACAATCGCGTCATGTTCTGCCCCCTTAGCAGTGCTGCTCATAAATGTGTCCTACCGAAGTTAAACATTGTTTACAATTGCATTAACTTAATCTTATTAACGTTTTTCATATTCATTTGGTTGGTGTAATTATCGACCTGTACACTGACACGTGCATATATGTGAAACAAATGATGGTTAGAATAAAATGACAGATCACCGGAATTTCAGTCCGATACCGCATAGAGTGAGGTAGGACAAAATTATTCATTTGAATTTTTATTTGATCAATTGAAACAACAGCTATATCTGAAACTAATATTTAGTTTAATAGCTAAGTGTGTCTTGAAAGCGCTGCGTTAGCATCAACGATACACGGCATTGGTTCCGTTATACCACTTTTCTTCATTTATTGTGGGATCAAAAGAAAGACTTTTTTAAAGAATTTATTAAGAATAAATAATATAATTTTCTTATATTCTTATTTTTTTATGTTTATCCAAATATTAATAAATCTCCGCCTGGGAGACACAACCCCATGACATGCCATTATGAAAAGGATATTTTCCATTATGAATAGGATTTTCTTCCTCCCTTAAGTGTAACAGAGCAGCAGGTACGGATGAGCTGTAAAGTGGACCGGGATCTCTTTGCTTTCACATATCACAAACTAACCGAACTACAAACGGCCCGCAAACAAACCACATAAAACAAACCACAGACCTCCTCCGCAAGGGATTTTGAGATTGCATGGTGTGTTCACATACGGGGAGTATTTGTAAGAGTTAAACAAGCTAGTTGTGAAAGCACTGGCCAGAAGAACCGCCTCTTTTAAGAGAGTCAAGCCAAAAGAGCCGGACTTCTCATCACTAAGGAAGCGAAAACAACGCTGCGTGCTGTGACGGACCAAACTGATTGGCCAAATTCGTTGGAATTGCAAGGTTACAAATAAATCGGGGGCTTTGGCTGACTTTGTGTAAATTGGCTCAATCGCGCAATCTCGAAATCCTGGAGTGACTGTATAACGCAAAGTGCTTTATAAATAAAACGTTGTTGTTATAAACGCACAAAGCGGCTTCTCGGCAATGAATGTTTGACGCATTTAGGAGAAGAACGTGGAGGCGGTGCGCGGGGCGAAGGACGAGAGAGTGAGGGAGATCCGGAACGCTGTGGAAATGATGATTGCACGACTGGACAACCAGCTGAAGAACAAACTCATCACTCTCATGGGTATGGTGGTACACGCCCTGTTTCTCTCTCTCCCGCTTTCACTGTAATAATAATATTAATAATGAGTATTTCACAGTTTTAACTGTCTCAAAGCGCACAAAGGTTTGAGAACATGTTTATTGTTTTATTAATGTATTCATAAGAAAAATGCTTTTAAAACCTGGCTAGAATTTCCTACAAACCTACAAAAGAAATTTACTCTGATAAACCAAAAAAATTAAAGAGCAATGAAAGACGAGCCATATAATTGTTTACACTCAGGCAAATACGTGTTTTCAACTGATTCACAAAAAAAAATTTAATTGATTGTGAAATAAATGTTGGTAAAAAAATATGCATAGCAAAAGATGAATCCAAAGTCTTGGTTATACTGTAGATAAAGACAAATGACAAGCTGTTACTAATCATGTAGCTGGCTGGTGATTGGTCGAGCCTCTAAAAGCTAGTTAGTTCCCTTCTATTCTCTTACATTTAATATTTTAAGACTGTAAAACACTTTTCTCTAAAAAAAAAAACCAAAAACCCGCTCAATTCAATCGATGTGTATATTCAAAATCCCAAGTCTGTTACTAAACGATTTTTAAAACGGTTGGACCCGGAAGCCGAGCAGAAGGTTGGAGTGTGTGAACCCAATCCTCAACCACAGAAACCTAGTTTATGGAGAAAGACATTGTTTTTGCAGCAGTCTGATGTTCACCCACAGGGCAGAAGACCTCACTGACACAGGAAACAGAACTGCTGGAGTCTTTGCTGCAGGAAGTGGAGCATCAGGTGTGAGCGCTGGAAGTGTTAATGTTGTCTATGTTAATGTCTCTGACGCCGCTGTGTTTCCGCTCCACAGCTGCGCTCCTGCAGTAAGAGTGAGCTGATCTCCAAGAGTCCAGAGATCCTGCTCATGTTCCAGCAGGTTCACAGGAAGCCCATGCAGTCTTTCGTCACCACGCTCGTCCCACCTGAATTCACAAGGTGCACATACACACACACACACACACACACACACACATCCGCTTTATTCTGAAAGATTTTTTGTATGATTTAGCTAACACGTACAAGTTCCGCTTGAATCATTTTGAGATGGTTTGCACAGATTTTGATATAAACATCTTTTCTTCTTAGCGAGTTGGTTCCTGTTTATGACTCCAGCTACGTCGTTCTGTTGAACTTCAGGTAACTCGTCTCACCATTCTGGATTCGAAGTTTGAACTCAACTGGAATCATCTGAGGCTTTTTATTCAAAGTGACTTGCAATTCTACATTGATTAACATCGAATCCTTCACTCGGAGTCGTAACTTGTGGTTGTTGCAAACACTTTCTAGTAAAGGAGCCACAGAAATGACATGCATGTTCACTGAGGTTCATCATGGTGTTTGGAACACCCAAGTTGTGTGTTGGACTCTCAGGGAAAGTTTCTCGATAAGTGTAAGTCACTTTAGACCAGTAAACTGCCAAATGTTTGGAAGATTAGGGATGGGAAGTTTGATTCTTTTAACTGACTGATGTTTAATCCTCAAACAGTAGTGAGTATTTCTTTGAATTTGTTTGAAATTTCATTTGAATTTGAATTTTTACTGAATGCGTTGCTGTCGCTTTGATACATAAGTCGGACAATTTTTTGTCACATGACAAGTCGGACGAATGATCCGAAAGCATCAGTTTGAACAATTTGCAAATGATTGTTAGATTCTTTGCTACAGAGTTAAATGCAGAAAATATGACGAAGCATTATTCGTCACGTTTGAGACACATTTCAAGTGATGCAGGTGTTTTTTTTTTCTCTGTAAGTTGTTCAAATGAAAGAAGCACTTATTCATTCAGATGTGAATTAGTGACATTTGTGAAGTAGTAGTGACATTGTTTGGTATAGTAGGGTTTTTTTTTTTTTTTTTTTAATCAAAAAAGTTTGAGAACCACAGCTTTAGACAAAAGCCTCTATTAGATACAGATGATCCTCTGAATCCATGTGGTCTCCATATCCACAGCACTTTGAGGCAGAGAGCCGACCCCGTGTACAGCTCTCCTCTCCAGATCTCAGGTCTCTGCTGGAGGTTGAAGGTCTATCCGGTAAGTTCTCATCACGTCCGCTTCCAAGAACTCCTAGACCATGAGATCTGTTTTTGTTGTTCAGGATGGCAACGGTGCAGTGCGGGGCAACTACCTGTCCGTGTTCCTGGAGCTGTCTGCAGGGCTTCCAGAAAAATCCAAGTAGGCCACACTCACGCAGGCAGCCGTAACCCAGTGAGCTTTCACAAGCCTCTGTGTCCACCAGGTATGAGTACAGAGTAGAGATGGTCCATCAGGCCTCCAGTGACCCCAGCAAGAACATCATTCGTGAGTTTGCGTCGGACTTCGAGGTGGGCGAGTGTTGGGGCTACAACAGGTTCTTCAGACTGGACCTTCTGGCCAGTGAAGGCTACTTGAACATGAGGACCGACACTCTCGTGCTGAGGTGCGACTCCACAGCTTAATCACAGAGTTGTAACTTCAAATGTAACGTTGTATGTGGTATAGGGGAGAGTTGGTGTTTTAATGATTTTACAAATCACACAATCAATTTTACAGCATATAGGAAAAAAGATACTTGGATTACTAAAGCAAAAGTATCTGTAATAAAAAGAGCTGGAATCTCGTGACTGAATGTTTGATTTTTGTTATGTTGAAACATTGTAACAGTAGATTCCTCTGAAGTAACCGTTTGCTACATGTGGATCATGGTTTTTAAGAAGTGTTGCCAAGCAACAGGATCGTATCACCTGAAAGTCAAACACCGTTTATACGGCACTGCTCAGCTTTTAAGTGTTGTGCGTTAACTCTTAATATGTCATGAGAGTCGTGACTTCCTGTGGACGGCGCCGCTGCGTAGATCAGTGTTTTTGGACTGAGGAGTGATGTTTGTTCAGCGCAGATGTTCAGATGTCATGAGGAGCTTGTGTTTTTGCTCTCCACCCAGGTATCAAGTTCGATCCCCCACGTTCTTTCAGAAGTGCAGAGATCAGCACTGGTACATCACTCAGCTGGAGTCGGCCCAGGCCGGATACGTCCAGCAGATCGACACACTGAAGGAGGTCGGCCACTAGTGTAGAACCAGGATAGAAGCGTTCAGATGTTACGAGCATGGAGTCTGATGCAGAATGTGACTGAATCTGACTCCATATCTGTTTGCGTACTTACTTGTCGATCCAGTAGTTTGGATTTCGAGCCATTTTCGTCATTGTTATGGTTTGGTCATTGTTAAACTGAAAAGTAGTGAAAGTACCTGTTGTTTATTCAGAGACTCAGCAAAGAGTTGTTCCGCCGGAGGAAGTCTCGGAGTTCCTCTCCCCCGGATCGACGTCTCTGCCCCACGGCTCAAGACAAGAGCACTGTGCTGGAAGAGGAATGTCAGGTGGCTTCAGCCAAGGAGGATGAGGACGAGGAGAAAACCCATCATGATGACTCCAATGTGAGAGCGTGTTTTCTTTCTTCTGAAGAACTGTTCAGATGACGACGATGAATCATCACTTTAGCAAAGCCTCTGGTTCTGTGTGACAACGTGTGTTTAGGACTTGTCTGATGGGGATCTGGACTTGGACTGTCTGACAGGAGATGAAGATGTCAATCCTCTGGATGGCAGTTGCACCTCCGGAAGCTCCACAGCCACAAGCAACACCGAGGAGAACGACATTGACGAAGAGACCATGTGCGTACAAGAACTAAAACATCACCATGCGATTCCTTTGAAATCTTCCAATAAGTAATGGATGAAAATGGATGAATGGGGGGAAAAAGCCGGATGGATGGAGGGATTTGTGGCTGCGTGGATGGAGGAATGGGAGAAACCAGTTTGATATACAATTACATTTGGTACCCGCCCACTAAATACCATATTTGGTCGTTTGCCCGGTTTCAAACAGATTTCCAATGACGCATTTAAATTCTCGTCTCTGAAAAAACACCGTTGTGTCAAGCTGTTTTCGCAGTAAACACTGGGTTCTCTGCGCTCGTGTTGGAGACAGGCCTGCGTGGGTTCCGCCACTGAAGTGAGAACCTCACATGTTTCTGCTCCGACCAGACGAGCTGTGAGCCACTGCTCATACACATTCACCTAGCTTGCTGTGGGAGAGAGACAGAACTGTAGGTGTAGCTCTGTGTGTGTGTGTGTGTGTGTGTGTGTGTGTGTGTGTGAGAGCATGAGCAGGTTGAGCAAACCGTACATTAATCTGCGTGTGGAGTGGAGACTTCTATAAATACTGTAGTGGCTCAGCACTGGAACCACTAGAGATGGAGATGACTGACTCATGATCAGCACACACATTCAGCACACGCTTCTGCTTCCCCTGTGGAGGAGACCTTACAGAATCCCCTTCCTACCAGCCGACCCGTCTGCAAGTCCATCACACTGAATGTGGCCAGAATATGTGACCGTTTCCAGCCGACGCTGCAGAAATAATAATAATAATAATGAGTATTGGTAGGGCGCTTTTCACAGTTTTAACCGTCTCAAAGCGCACGTGTAGATATGTAAAGGAAGTGTTGCTTTTTATTCAGTTGATCGTCTGGATTGTTGGTGTTAAAAGTAAATGGCTGCGGTTGTTAGGACAAAGACCTAACAAACCTAATAACTAACGCTCTGTGAATTTGTCAAACATGTTACAGGTCCGGGGAGAACGACGTGGTGGACGCTGGAGATTTGGATCCAGATGAAGACGAATTACCTGATGATGTTGTCGGGGCCACAGGTGAACTGCATCCTCTCTGGCTGAGCTTCTCAGTGGTGTGTGTGTGTGTGTGTGTGTGTGTGGGGACATCTGTCGGTGAAACACTCAGCTCTGACCTGTTATCCACTGCTGAGTAGATTGAATGGCAAATGGGGTATAAATGGAGATGGATGACATTTGATTGGTGGATGATTTTGAGGGATTGAACAATGAAGATGGAAAGAGGGATGTAGGGAAGGATCTAGTTGAGTGGAGATGGATGAACAGATTCGAGTAGGGGCCGGGAAGCTTTTTGGCTGTGAGGGCCTTGAACACCACATATTTAAAATAATTGACTCATTGATTAGTGTTAAAATTAAAACATGTAAATACTGTTTGTATGCATTTTGTGCATAAAACCAACAAAGAATGCAACACAATACGTCTCTGAATTTATTTTGATAATGCTATTATTAACCAATGAATGAACCCTAGGGAGAAATGTAGCCAACATCACTCTCTCCAACACACATTCACGGTTGATGTGTAGAAACGTGTAGAAATGTGTAGATTGCAAAAAATAAAATAACGTCTGAACGTTACTAATCCCTGAGGAGCGAGCGCAGCCTATATGAAATCAAAGGCAAATTCTGCCTCTGTCTGTTGAAAAGTACATCTTTCTTTTTTTAACCATCTTCGATAAAAGCGTTTCTGCATTTATGCAAGCGAACTACTTTTTTTTTTTTTTTTTTTATTACTTTGACGTCATATCGATGTTAAGCATTATCCAATAAAAATGTTGTGTTGTCCTGACGACAGTTGGGATTGGCTCCACCCACATTGGATATGTTATTTATTTTTAACGCTATTATATTTTCATTTATGCTTTGTCTGCGAGATGTATGAAAGTATCCTGTTGAAGATGAAGAAATGGCGATGGGTATATGGATGAATGGATTGGTTTGGGTGGCGATGTATGAATACAGTTGGGATGGTGGATGAGTGTTTGCAGATAGATGAAGATTATTGAAGATAGAAGGTGGGATTGGGGATGGATGGGTGGAGGAAGACGGATCTACAGATTAGACCCCATTATAAATCAGAAAGTCAAATTAGCGCATCAATTCAGCAGATTTTCTGTTTTCCGAATCTCTGCTTGATCCTTCATGTGTTCTTCCACGTCTGTCAGGAGGTTCCAGCGCAAGTGTCCGAAGTTTGAGGAGCACGGCCTCTGCAAACTCCTCCAGCCTCTTAGAGATCGACCCCGTCATCCTCATCCAGCTCCTGGACCTGAAGGAGCGCAGTCATGTGGACGTACTCTGGGGGATGCAACCACGCCCCACGGCCTCTCTGCTCCAGGGCCAAGGTGTCCAGCATGTGCAGTAAAGCCGGCCTGTCTGCTGGTCTGACTGCGGTTTCTCTGTCCCACAGCCGTGGCCGCGCCCTCTCGGAAAGAGCGAGAGCGCCGACCCCAAGTGGTCCGCCGCTCCACACCAGACTCGGGGGTCTTGATCCGGTTACAGGCTCAGATGGCGGAGGTTTGCAGCAAGGTGTCGGCTGTGAAAGGGCAGCTGGGAACTCGTGGCGGATCCGGCCGAGGCTCGAGTCACGAACAGGGGCCGAACATGGACTCGGAGGTGGTTTCCAGGCGCAAACCCAGTGACCTGCACTTCAAAGCGCCCGCCTCCTCGCGACACTCCCGCAGCGGTGCGCCGTTTCACTTACCGTATTTACTCGCTTATAAGTCGACCCC
>CM051494.1:955435-976274 GCA_028031935.1 Paedocypris micromegethes
CCCACTTCAGCTGTGAGATTGTGGTATTCTGTTTAGACCTCCTTATTAGACGGGGGAAAGAAATGAGAGAAAAGTGAAGTGATAGAAATGAGTAGAAACCTAATTTTGTGTTTCATATAAAGTCAATTCCGGTTATGTGGGGCTCATGCGCCGGACACACACTCCCTTGCAAAATAATATGAAGTAACCCTTAAAATATCATTAAACACTTCCAAACGTAAAATAATAGCACAGAACTAGAGGGGAAAAATGATAGAACACCTGTTCAGATGCTCTTTAATCCTGTAGAAATAATTAAACTATTCAGACATTCTCGGGGGTAAAGGAAACCTAAAAATAAAGTAACCCTTTGTTTAAGTTGGTATTAATCTATTGAAGTTATTGTTAATGTATGTTTAAGGTTTTATTTGCCATTGGTATCGTTGCATTATAATTTTAAAGGTTGTGGGAAAAGTGTTAATGTTATTTTAATTACCGCGCTTGTGTCTCTGTTTTTGTGAAAAAGGGTGAAATATCTGCGCACTGTTCTGAGTAAAATATTTTCTATTTCGGTAGACCGCGCGTATAAGTCGACCCCCCACTTTCAGCCCGAAATTTTAAGGAAAAATCCTCGATTTATAGTCGAGTAAATACGGTATCTAAAATGTTCTCATTGGGATTATTGTCACTCACATTATTGTCTTGTTTTTAGATTTTCAGTTTTAATCAAAAAAAAAAAAAAGCACAAACGCAGCCACAGTGACTTTCACTTTGTCCAGAGCTGATTTGAAGCTCGCACCATTCCCAACGACATTTTAAAATCCATTGCAGTCACGCTGACTCTCCTGTTGCTGTTTTTCTCTAGGTCTTCTTTCTAAACGCCTTCCTGTGTAACTCTACCTTTGGATCTTGTTGTTAGGAATGAAGAAAGCCAGTTCTCCCAAGCAGGAGAGCGGAGGGGCCGTGGGTGGCCTGTCGCTCCGCAGGGCTGTGGATGCTGGGGAGAAGGAGCTGAGAGGAGCCGGCCGAGAGTCCCCGTGTCCTTCATCCCTAGACGGTAAAGACACCACGCTTGACTGAATAAAGCAGCTGCTCACATACAAGACGCCTCTGGAAGTCTGCGCTTTGTTATTCCTAGCTCTGTTGAAAGGAGTGGTGGTTATCTGTGCTCTGCAGGCTCGCTGAAACCCCGCAGTGTGCAGAGTTCTCCTCCTCCTCCTCTTCCTCCTCTTCCTGCGGGAGCCGGCTCCTCTTCCTCTGATCAGGCCTGCGGCTCCAAACACGAGGCGCTGCTGTATGCTGATGCGGGATCAGAGCTGTTTGCCATCACAGGCCTGAGCGCAGCAGCTGCTCCCAAACACCGCGGGACTTTAGGCGATGGGTAAAGCAGATGTTTCTAACGACGTTCTGCCACAAAAGATTTTACAATTTTTAACAGAAATCAACATGAAAGAGTGTGTCTGATTTGTTGAAGTCCTTTTAAAAAGTTTTATTGCTACTTATCTACGGTGACGGAGACGTATTGCTTTCTAAAGTGTATAATTGTCAAACACCATATTGCCCTTAATATAGCCATTGAAGGTAAGATGGCGTAAAAAATCAAACGAATAAAGAGGCATTGGGTAATGTTCTGAAGCCAAGCAACACGCCTCGCTATCAGACGATATTAAAACAACAAGACTGTGTTTGTAATGGAGGTCTGTCAGTTTCACTCGGTCTTCTCACAGACGGCGTGTCTGCTTGCCCCAATTTAGTTGTGACCGAGGCAGGTGTACTGAAAATTGTTCCTACATCTCAGAAGTTCCTACATTGCGCGCTGAGCATGCGCGTTAGAACATACGTCACCGCTCAGCTGTTCTTAGCTAGCACGTGCGCATGCGCGTTAAAACTACGTCACCGCTCAGCTGTTCTCCGCTCAGATTGTTCCACTTTCTACATGAGCATTAAACTACATGAGCGTTAAAAAGTTCGTTATATCTATCGTTTCTTCTCCTACTTGATCGTACAAACATTCTGTACTTTTGTTGTATGTACTTTTGATATTGCAGCGTTGGATCAATGAATAAACATAAACGCACTAAACGAACACGGACACTTATAACAGTACACAAGATAATCGTAACATGTTACTATATTTTGTAGTTATTTATATTAGTATTCAGTTTTGAGGTGTTTTAAGGCGCTTGCGCAGGGCGCTAGCTAGGAACAGCTGATCAGTGACGTCAGTGTAGGAACTTCTGAGCTGTAGGAACAATTTTCAGAACACCGGAATGGACGTTGCGGTGTTAATTACGCATTTGTTTCATTTCTGAGATTTCATTTTTTTTTTTTCGACTTTAAGCCACTCAAACGATTCCATTGAGCGTAACGGAGACTCTGCTTGCCTTCAGGTCCTCCCTGCTGACCGACAGCAGCCGTGAGCAGGAGAGTGTGGGTGAGGTCCGTCAGTCTCTAGCAGAGCCCTCCTCCTCGTCCTCCTCACACCTGGATGAAGGTGAGCGCTCCTCCCCTGCTCCTCCCCCTCCCCCTCCTCACAGCCGCACATTCACAGGTCTCCTCGTGAGCATCTGCAGCGACAGCGAGCTGAACTGCGACACGGAGATGGAGGAAGAGGATGAAGCCGGAGACTTCCCCAGACAGGCACGGCCTTGCCCAGGTCAGGACCATTCACCGGTCAACCCAGATAGAACATATTTCACTCAATGCGCAGATATTTCACCCTTTCTCACTAAAATAAACTGCAGAGACACAAGCGCGGATTAACTTAAATTAACATTTGTGATGTGAACTAAATAAATCATTCAGAAAAAGATCATAGCGTCTTCGCGTTGGTCTCGGACTAAGAAAAGCGCTATACCAATGAACTTGAACTTGAACTTGAACTCGGGGCATGCCGGCTTTCATTTTACGTCATTCCTGTGCGTTCAAAAGATGTGCAAAGGAGCACTCCGCTGGCCGCTTATCCAGCGCTTTATTTTTTAGTTACATTAAAAACTGCTTTTAAAATGACCTATTACACGTTTTAACATTTGTAAAATCTGAAACATCAAGTCTTGTAGCAGCTACAAGCGTGTTGAAAAACAAATAAAAACTAAATAAATATGCCATACCAGTTATACAAAACTACTTTTCAACATCCTAAATCAACAAATTCAACAGTACAGTACATAAAGGGCAACAACTGTTACCTAAGAGAAGTCAGTAAACTATTGTTTAGTTCAGGGGTCGAGAAACTTTTTGGCTGAGAGAGCCATAATTTTTAGCAATATTCCGTTTTTAAGTCCAAAAGAGCCATACCTGTTTAAAACTAAATACAAGTAAATCAATGCATTTTTGTAAAACCAATATGAAATGCAGAACAACAAGTCGCTCAATTTTTTTTGATAATGCAGTTATAATATGTGAAATGTCTTCATACTCGTGAGGCTCGTTTTCAACTTTTAATTCTGACAAAACAAACGTGCGGTCAAGACCAGAAACGCGGTGCACCAAACATCCAGAGGTGTTTCAACTCAGGACACGCCCCCGCAACGCTGCCCCGCCCGTGCCGGAGTATGATTCTTCTGACGCACATTAAAGCCTTACCAAAAATAAAAAAAAAAAATACTTAAAATAAACGCAGATATATACAAATACATTTCCAATAAATCAAACACAAATACAATAAAGTAAAAATCAGGATGGCATCCATTTAAACTTTGCAATGAATCGCCTACCCCCAGTCACATCACTATCGCGCACTCTTTCGACTCCGCTCTTGTAAAATAGCGGCTCTTCTGACTCATGTGTCAAACAAACGAGTAACGGTGGATGTCGAACGCAGTATTTATTCCCAAACCACAAGTCAGCATTATCCGTCCGCTTTTCGGTAGAACTCTGGCCTGTTTGCATTTTTTTTTTTTTTTTTTTTTTTTTTTCTCTTAAAGGGGCAGGGCACTTTTCCCACAAATCTTTAAAATTATAATGCAACCCTACAAATGACAAATTAAACCTTAATCTATTCAAGTTATTGTTCATTTATGTTTAATACAAACTTAAACAAACAGGATTATTATTTTCAGACATTCTTGGTGGTAAAGGAAACCTAAAAATAGTTTTATTATTTTTATTTTATTATTTTAGCCGCTTTAGTATCCCGATGGGCCCCAATTAACCAGAATTTACTTAATATGAAACCCAAAATTGGGTTTCTACTCATTTCTATTCCTTCACTTTTTTTCCATTTCTTTCCCCCGTCTTATATGCGGGTCAACTTATAAGCGAGTAAATACGGTAGTTTGTTTGTTTGTTCTTGTCAAAACTTCAGAGATGGTCGTGATCTTGAAACCTTCTCAGCAGTAAAACGTCCTGGAACATGAGCTGAAATGGTTTAAAACCAACATCAGGAATTAAGATTTGTGAAAAGCGCTGTTTGTTTGGCTAAAGGAACTCAAAGGTCCCATTCAGAAACTTCAAGTTAAAAATCACATCTCACAAGCCATTCTCTTGTCATCTCCTCAGGTGAACAGCTGATCCCAGAAGATCTGAGCTTCGTGTCGGGAGAGGCCAGTGAGAGGTGATGATCCACTCGGCCTCTTCTACCTGTGGACCTGGAAAACCCAGAGTCCTTGCTCCGACCTGCTCGGACGCTGGTGTTCACGCTGCTTTGTCGTCATTCGTTGATGTTTTTCTTCCTTGGGATTGACTGATTATTTTGGCACGTTTGAGCTCAGAATGAGGATGCGGTGCTGCTCTCTCTTATTCCTCCCGCAGGGTCCGTTTTCGATGCTTTGTGGTTTTTCACGCTGCACATTCCCATCATACCGTGTTTTATGTTGTTTTATTCTGTGTTACTGTCTCTAAGACAAAGAGGTCCAAAATAAAAGTTTAATATCTAAGCCTGTGTTTGTGTAATGATCGACCATGACACTGTATTTACTGCAGATAAGATCCTAGCTTTTTTAATTGTACTGCCGCAAATAATAAAACTACACATGCTATTATTTTTCAACTCATTTTTGTGTAGTAGTTTTGTTAGTTATTTACAATTAATCTAATTTCTTGAAAGGTTACAAATTTAACTAAGAAATAAACAATATAACATGTACTTCTAGTAAATGGAGTACGTACAAGTTGTAATTTTTGCTATCATTTTAGCTTTGAATTGGAATATTTTATTTTCTTGGTTTTAATGATTAATTTGTTGAAAAATATTTTTTTTTTACTGTTTTTGCATTTAAAGTTTGCTAATTGAGCTAATGACGTAAAAAGCGCTAGTTGCACACGCTCTGTGGCGATTTGTGGGCGTGTTAGCGGCGGTGTCACGTGATGAGGCAGACGGGCCGCACCTGAAGCACCTGCTGTCTGTCTGTGGGCAGTGCCAGCTCGTTTACGCGCTTGAGTGACTCCGCCCTTCATCCCAGAACACCGTCTGTGGCCAATCCACTGCTCCAAATCATGTGGAAAGTTCGACCGTATTTTTCGGACTTTTTCGGCCGTATTTAAAATGCAAAAAAAAAAAAGTTTTAAAATGTACTGCGAGTTTTATAATCCGGCAAAAATGTGTCATGAAAGGAAAGAAAAATAAGTACAGTAAAATGGTGCGCTTTATAATCCGAAAATATACTTGTTTTCACTGTAAACAATCTTTATTGCGAAAAAGTGAACGTTGTTCACAATAACTTTGTGAACTCAGTTCAGATTGTGAGTACGAAATGCACAGATTGTGTTAGTGGTTTCCAGTCAGTCACGTGATGGTTAATATCGCCAGGCGGCTGCACGTGGCGAGCTAAAATTAAAGCGGCTGCTCCGCCAATCGCCACAGGACGTCAGACAGACTTAATTAAACGGCAGGTTGTTCAATTAAAATCTCCCGTGTTATGGGCTGGAACCGTCTGAACCAAGCGTTACACTTCCTGTCGCGTAGACCGTTTTATTAGTCAGTATATCTGTCTGTATGTGTATATATATATATATATATATATATATGCAAAAAAAAAAAAAAAAGACGAGGCACAGCGAGTTCTCATCAACACGGGTTTAATAGAATACAAGTGATGATCATCAGTAACATTTTTACGATATGTTCTCCCCTGGTACGTGGTGAAACCCCCTGGCGTTGCTTTAGAGAAGACGGGCCCTGCGGGGGGCGCTCTTCACTCATGGCTTGCGTAGGTTCATTATTGCTAGCAGAAAAAGAGCAGTACCCAACAGTACGTGGACGAAAAGCAGTGACAGCTAGTGAGGAGGGTCCGCCATCGTCCAACAGTCCGGTGTGTAAGACCACCAGGCCACCACTCACTCACACCTGCGTCTGTTCGCTTCCCGTTCCAGTGTTTCTCGAGTGGCCACTACAGGGAGGGGGAGGGGTTCGGGTCACTGAAAGCAGTGCAGACGTCTGTATCCCAGTTAGCACTGGTGATTAAAATAGCACGTTTAGAAGACGGACGTCACATACACAACCCCAACGTTACGCGCACACGCTCAAAACGCACACGTCCGTACAGGTATACGATATATGTTCATTACTTCAGCTATAGAATTCGTGTTTCGCACAAGAAATGTGGGAGCGAAGGCTTGTGATGGGTTGGTGGGAGGGCGTGTTCGCTCCAGAGTTCCGTCAATCTCGCCATGAGGGAACCTAGGGCAGATCTGGGATCGTGGTCAGGTCTCTTCTCGGTCCAAGAAGGGTTCGGCTTACATTCCACATCTGCGTGTACATTCAGAACCTGACATCAGGAAGTTTCTATTCTCTGGAGGCTGGAGAAGGATGAGGGAAGTTGAAATTAACTCAGAGGGAAGACCCATCTTAAGCGCTCCTCTCCTCACAAGCTTCAGCGACTGAGGAAACCTTCCAATCCTACATTTGTGTGTATAAAGTTACGTTTTTTTCTAGCTGCAGGAAGATCAGAACTGCGCGATATATGCTTCCCCCTCAAAAATAAGACATTGCCTCGTATCGTTTTTCATATTTCAGAAGTAGTATCAGAAAATCATGAAGTCGATTCAGCTTATGCAGTAATTTAAAATGTAAAATATTTAATACATTTAACTGATAATTATATTGTTTCTAGTTCAACTCTAATTTATTCCAAACGGTGAAAGAAATGTAATAAATGGAATTCAAAATTAAATTATCTTATGAAAGCATGATTGCGACTGGAAATCTTTCTGGGTCGTGATTTCAAGACCAGTCTTATTTTTTGGGCAACCCTGATGGTCGAATTGAAAATAACGGACCCACCAGATCCGCGTGTCATCCACTCATCCCAGAAGAACTAAAGGAGCTCCCAGCTTTACTCCACATCCACGTTCCACTCTGCGTAAAACAGGCCGAATGAAGGCACAGGATGTGCTACTTTAAACCATCCCGAACACCTGAAGGACACTTCAAAGTCGCCGCTGCTTCTTTTGGCCTGCAATTCTTTTGTGGACTATAACGTCTTTAACACCTTCCCTTCCAGGACCAACCATTCCTAAGATGTCTGAGCTGGTCTTGACTATGGACTTTTTAACCTGCCATCAGTCGCTTCGTTCTTTGGTTCTGAAAAGCCTGACGGAGAGATGTAAAGTAAAGTGAGTGAAACTGTCACTATGGCGAACCGTATCGAAATTGGTGCTCTGCTTATCTGTCAGTGGCCTCAATGTCTCGCTTCAGAACCCACGAGTTCCACCACCTCTCTCGCACTCACCAGCTGGTTGGGCTACTAATCGAGCGAGTCTCGGCACCTTTTGTTCCTTCCCTCCCTCAAACACACCCAGACCAAAGCAAGCGAAACCGGAGCAGGGCTAAAGGGAAAGATGTTGAAGGGAGGGTGGATTCTTATAGGCTGGCTCAGAAAAGAGCAGCAGAAGGAAGCAATCGGTGCAGGACGCTTTATTTCAAAACGTAGCTAGCCGGCTGAGGGTGTTTGCTAGGTTGTGGAACAGTCGATCCACAGACGGCTCAGCTTGTGTGATGGGGTTGATAGCTTTAGAGATGAAGGGCGGTGTGCGGGGGCGAGGAAGCGGTTGGAAGGTTTGACCCTTTAGATCGGGGTCACGCGAGGGAAGGCAATCCCTGGCTTCCTCAGTGGGGAGCGCAGAGGGCACGGAACGCTAACATGGCAACTCCAAGGGCCTTGGCTTCTCAGGAGCCTGCGAAACATGCGGTGAGGTCCTCTCTTCAGCGGAACAAGATCCAGCCGCCTCTTCCTTCGACCCTCCTGCGGATAGAGAGCAGCCACCTCCAGCAATTGTCCATCTGAGGCGTTCTGCAGGTTGGAAGGGACTCTGGGTTTAGGCTTGTAACTGGAGGGGCTTCCCTCTCTCAAGGGCAGCCAGGTGGTCCCGGAGCCGCCGCAGGGAGACAGGTCTGGCGCCATGGTTCGTATTGATGAAGCTTGAGACCTAAAGCAACCAGCCTCTGTACGCAGGTCCGGCCCTGCGATGCTCAGAGTTGTTCGGTCCGTAAAGGAATCCATGCGTTCTTCGTAGGCCAGGTCTGCCGGCGCCGAGCACTGCTGGAGTGGCCAGCCTCCCCGGTTTTTCCCTCCGTTTTCTGTCCCTCCATCTTGGCACACCAACTCGTTCTGCAAGGCCTCTGATTCCTCCTCGTCCTCCTCCCCTGGATCCTCCACCGGTTCTTCCTCTTGCTCCTCTTGCTTCTCATCCGAGGGAGGAGGCAAACGAGGGTCCCTGAGGAACACCACAATGACCGTGATGTTATCGCTGGACCCTGCGTCCCGGGCCGAGGCCACCAGCTTGTGGGCCACCATGCCGGTGTCTCCGTTGTTCTCTTGCAGATGATCGCTGACCACTCGCACGGCTTCGTCCGGACTCACAGTGTCGTAGAAGCCATCGCAGGCCAAGATCAGGTACTCCTCACTTCCATCCAGGTGGAAAGTGGCATAGTCGGCATCACCACAGATATACGGCTTGTGTTCAGAATCACCTGCAAAGATCGGAGGACATCAAGCTGATGAGCCAGAACAATCCCAAATAAAACCACTAATGGGACAGTTGTGGTCCAGCGGTCGGGTTCCAATCCTGGTCCGGTGGGCTCTACAACTACAACGCGTGTCACTGATCAAGACACGGAGCACAAAACAGTGTGTGTTTGTGTGTTTTGGATTGGTTAGGAGAAACGGTTGCACAGGGAATCAGCCTCACTCGTCCTATTTATGAATCAGGAGCTTTGTGGGAATAAACCACTGGTCTGATCAGCTTATCTGTCAGATTAACAGTGAAACGCTTCCGACGAGTGGCTTTAGTTAGAGGCCGGTCTGCGTGACCGCACGATGTTGCTCACAGTAGTGCCAATTACCATCTACAAAGCAGGTCGAGCTGTGTATGGTGCTGCTTCATACCAATGGCCCGTGATACAGACAGGCTGCCGTTCACCCTCCACGTGCCGAACCAGATCACGCAGCCGCCCAAAGCCTCGATCCTCTTCTTCTCATCCTGGACAAAACAGACAAACCCGGTCAGAGCAGTCCAGGTCAGACTTCTGCTCTATTACGCATGTACAGTAGAACACACACTCTTGAGAGTAGGTTATGTAATCCAGCTTTGCAGTCATGTGACTTTTGTCTATTCACTGCGTTAGAATAAAGGTCACATGCAAAGACAAGGACAGGCTTAAAAGAGTTCTTCGTCTGATGATCATCCTGTGGCTGAGGTACTTGTAGTGATGCGATAAATTAAAATAAACGCGATAAAATATGGAACAAGAATAGAAATTATTTTACCTTGAAAGAAAGCGCTCTACAAATGCTCAATTAAAAAAATTGAGGAAAATGACAATTATGATAAAAAAAGATGCGACTATAAAACAATGACAGAATCACTAAAAATATAAATAAAAAATAACACTAAAATTAAATTAAATATAAATGTGACTTAATGTGCTCTATCTAATAGAAAAAAGAAAAAACTATTTAGATTGATGCTCAAGTTCAAGTTCATTTATATATCGCTTTTCTTAGTTCGAGGCCAACACAAAGTCGCTATGCGAATTAGGGAAAAAATTGTCTTTAAAGAAGATTAATGTCCAATTATTTATATGTGTTCAAAAATTTGTCAATAAAGAGTCAATAAAAAAAAAGATGAATGTTCCTTGTTCATTGGTGCTCAGACTATGGGCTGTGATCTTTTAAATAAATAAAAAAAAACAATTAAAGATATGAAACAAAGTAAAATAAAAAAAAACATGCAGAAAAATATATAAAATACATAAAAATGTTTAAGTTTACATAAAAAAAAAAAAGCAAAATTAATCAATGAGAGTTTAAAATAAAATATAAACACCCCCTGATTTTTCAGGCACAAATTAGAAAAGAGAAATATAATTTTATTATATTTCTGCTTACATCTAACTTGTGATCACTTCAATGTTGTTTTTACTTGAATAGTTTAAAAAATATATTCTAGTCTTACTGCCAGAAGTCTTACGTCCGCTGTATAAAGACACCTTGTTTCTGTTTATTTGTGATGGCTTCTGACTTTAAATATGGAAAACTTATTTGAAATCGGCACCCTTAATAAGCTACGAAAATTCGAAAAAAAAAGGGGTGCTTATATTTGCGTAAATACTGTACAAGTCCGCACGACTGTTCTCTGGTTCCCACCTCTCGATCGGGTTTGTGTGGTTTCATGAGCTCCACGGCTTGACCTTTCCTCACCATCATGACCTGCGAGTCACCCAGCCAGGCCACATACAGCGTGCGACCCCTCAGGAAGGTCACGACCCCGGTGGTGCCACAGCGCAGGTTCTGGAGCAGACGGGCCGTAAGCGTGACGGAGACAGGCTGTGATGGTGGCTTTCTGGAGACTCACCTCACGCGAGGCCTTCTGGACGAAGCGCTCATCGGTCAGTTTGAAGGCGTGGCACAGGGCCTCACCCGGGTCCTGACTGAACATTTCCTGTCGGACCAGGTTGACATGCAAGTGATTGGCGGCATAGATGGCGGCGTCGACTCCTCCGTGTCCGTCAAACACAGCGAAAAACGCCTGCTCTTCCTGGTCCTGAAGACACAAGTCAGCCACACACTGACCATCAGAACAAATCCCCAAAATCAAACAAAATCATAGGCTTGAGAGGAAGTCCTGGCAGACAGGAAGTGGCGTCGGATCGTCTTGAGCGGTTTAATCGGACCGATCCGCTCCGTACCTGCAGATTGAAGAGGGTGTTGAAGTCGGGGATGACTACGTGCTTGTCTTCCATCTTGCGCCGCATGTTTTTGATGGCGTGGATGGAGGTCTCGTAGTAGGGTAGGTGACGGCGGCGGTGAGGGAACTCCTTCAACCAATGGCAGCACGTCTCGCACAGCTTATTAAAGACCAGCCGCGCCAGTTTCACCGAATCAATCTCTGTTACAGGAAACAACAGGAGTCCAGTCAGGGAATCGAGAACACCCGGACCGGTCCGAATTAGCCTGACCAAGGAGGAGCGCTGCTGGACCATTCATGTTCATAGCCAATTCATAGAAATATTCATATTCATAGAAATAGGCGGAGTCACAGGGAACTGTCACATGGTGGCGTCAGAAAGAACAGAACAGAAACAGGAACAGAAAACTGAATGGGCGGAGTCAGATAAAAGAGAGAGGAAAAGACTAAAACGGAGAGATGGACATACAGTACTGTATATATAATAATAATAATAATAATATTAATAATGAGTATTTGTAGGGCGCTTTTCACAGTTTCAAAGTGCACGTGTAAATATGTAAGGGAAGTGTTGCTTATTATATTATATATTATATATTAACAACGTATATGATTTATAGCATAGGTTCCAACGTTTTAGGAACGTTCCCTTCACCACAGTCAAAACTGCTCCTCATCTGTTCCCACCTTAAATTCCTCTGCCATTTCAATTCCAATATAGAAAGATAAGAAAGCAATTCAGGTCAGCGTTAAGTTAGCAAGTGACCTGAATTTGCCGTAAAATTGTGCAGAACGGCCTCAATTCACATGAAACAGGCCCTGATCTCCGCATGACTCTGAGTGCAGACGGGCTGGGTACTCACGGGGCGGCGCCTCCTGACCGTCCTCCACGCTCTTGCTGAGATGACACGAGGAGAGGTCAGTCTGGAGAACGGCATCGGCTGAACCGCGGCCCAAAGCAGCAGCCAAAGAGAAGGGGCAATTACTGCAGAACACAGAGAAAGGTAGAATCAGCACAGAGACCAGAACCTCTCACCAATAAAATCTCCAGCTCTGGTCCCGGAGGACAGTTATGATGGGGAGCAACGGTGAGGATGGATTCGGACCCTCCAGAGTCCAACACGCTTGCTATTGTGCTGATTGTTCATTTGGAAAATAATAATAATAATAATAATAATGAGTATTTGTAAGGCGCTTTTCACAGTTTTAACTGTCTCAAAGCGCACATGTAAATATGTAAAGGAAATGATGCTTTTTATTCAATTTGTCGTCTGGATTGTTGGTGTTGACTAAGTGGCTGCGGTTATGACAAGACAAAGACAAAGACCAGCGAGCAAGCACATACGCAACAGTGGCCAGGTAAAAAAACCTCTTTAACGAGGAAAAACCCTGGGGAGAACCCGGCTCACTGGTGCCAGTCTCCTCCGGCATTCTAACACTACACAAAGCATGCGTTGGTTGTTCCGCGTCATTTTTAATGATGATTCTGGAACGATGTTTCCCTCCTCAACGGGGAAAGAGGCGGCTCCACTGCTCCAAGCCAACAGCGTCATCAGGTCCACAGAGGTCGAGGAAGCACCACCGATGATTCCGAAGCTCTAGGAGATTCCGGTCGTACGACACTTGGCGCTCAGGAGAGGAGGGAGAAAAAAAAAAAAAAAAAAAAAAAAATAATACAAGGCAATTAGAAAAATTCAAGTACTATAGATTTTGACAATTTTTCCTGAAGGTGCAGGTGTAATTCGGTTCCGAGCACTAACTAGGCAGCCTTTCTATACGATATATTAATATTTTCTGTAAGTTATAATAACAGGTCAATATATGCTTCGTTGAAGAGATGCGTCTTCAGTCTAGACTTAAATTGACTCACTGATTCTGAGTCTCGAATTGGACTGGCAGAGCATTCCATAGTTTGGGTGCTAAGTATGAAAAGGATCTTCCTCCCTGGTAGATTTTAGAGATTCGCGGTATTATAAGCTGGCCGGAGTTTTGAGAGCGCAGCAGTCGTGTAGGCTCGTAGTAAGTGATGAGCTCACTGAGATATAGAGGAGCTAAACCGTTTAGTGCTTTATAAGTGATTAAGAGAATTTTAAACTGGATGCGATATTTAACAGGTAACCAGTGTAGCGACATTAACACTGGACTAATATGGCTAAATTTTTTTGTTCTGGTTAGTAATCTAGCAGCTGCATTCTGAACCAACTGAAGTTTATCTATTAGTTTAGCAGGAGAACCTCCCAGAAGACCATTACAGTAATCTAACCGTGATGTCATAAACGCATGTATCAGTTTTTCTGCATCCGGTCGGGAGAGCATGTGACGCAGCTTTGGAAAAGATGAGGATGACAAATCTTGAGAGGCAGCTGATGCGTCTGGGTAACCATGGCAACCCTGGCCGTCAGAAAACATGTGAAGACTCGGAAATCAGAGCAGTGGACTTCAGTTCAGACCGCGGGAAAGTGGAGCAGTCCTTCTCAAGGACAACTCGAGGACGCTCTGCTCCACATCAAAACATCCAGCAGAGAACACACGGGAACACCTTCCCATCTTCTGTCCGTTTGTCATCTTTTATTCACCCATGTGTTTCAACCGCTCATGGTTATTGACTTTTCAAATCCCTTATTGTTTTTTCATTTCCATATAACCACGAGGCTCATCTGCTAAACACACACACACACACACACACACACAGATGGAGGGTGAAAGAAAGAGAGGAAGGCTGGGAGGGAGCGTAAGAAAGTGAGAGAGATGTGAGGAGGGAGAGACAAAGATAATTAGAGAGAGAGAGAGAGAGATGAGAAGAGGGTTAGAAAGAGACAGAGAGAGATAAAGAGGGAGTGAGACGGTTAGAGAGACTAATAGAGATAGAAGAGTGTGAGATGAAGAGTGAGTAAGAGAGACAGACGGAGAAAGAGTACGAGCGATGAGGAGAATGAGAGAGATAGAGAAAGGGAGACAGAAAGTAAGAGTGAGAGAGCGGGAGAGATAGAGGGGGAAAAAGAGAGAGATGGAGAGAGAAAGAACACATGGCATTGAAACTGATGGCCTGAGGAAAAGCTGAGGAAAAAAGGAGAGACGCGACACACCATTTGCCACCACATTCTGGAATCCTCCTCCGCATTTCCATTCATAGAAATCCTGCTCACTCTATTCTCATCTCTCCTGCGCGCACGCACACAGGCGTCACCACCCGAGGGGGAGGGGCATTGAAGTGTGAAGCTCTGATTGGCTGGAGCTCTCGGGCAAGGCCACAGTGAGCCAATGACAGGAGATGCTGAGGAACGAGGAGTAGAGGAGAACCGTCACCTTCTGAAACGACACAGTAATAAACGCCAGCAGCTGAAACACAAGCTGCTTCTCCTTCACACACAGAGCGGCTGCTGAAGATCCAGGGCTTCAGGAACACACCAGGTCCAGCAGACGCTTCCTCCTCCGTGAAGATGGCGGCACATTTCCACACGTACACACTCTCTCGGGGCTTCTGCTAACACTCTCACTCTCAGCCGTCCTTGACTGTGTCACCACCAGTGTTGTGCAAGTTACTTCGAAATTGTAATATGTTACATATTACTTATTACTGTTTGTAAAAAGTAATAAGTTACATTACAATATTACTGTCTCAGTAATGTAATATATTACATTACTTTTGTATTACTTTTAAGTTACTTTCACCAAAATAACTACAGAAGTAGAAATTAACGTCCTAAAATAACAAAATGTACCTTTTACTTGTACAGTAATTTATGTTACAACCAGTGGAAGACATATAGTTATGTAGCGTAATGACTGTGGCCTCTCCAAGCTACAAATAACAATATACATAATCTATAATTGTAGGGTGACCATTATATTTTGATTTCCAAAAAAGAGGACAATCAGCGCGGCCTCGAGACAAATTCAGACAGGCTTCTCGGAGGCTGATGAACATGCTTTAATGTGCTTCAATGTTGCTAAACTATAACTTAGTTAAAATAATCACTTAACTTAAAAAAAAATCAGTAAAAACCTAAATAGGTAACTATTTTAGTCAGACTTTTTTGAATAATGAAAAATGTTTTTAAAAATGTGATTGTTTTTAAAAAAATAATAATAATACAAGAAAAAAGTCGGCCCATTGTTTCAAAACGATACGCGCAATTTCATTCTCAAATATTACTTTCTCATATAATTTAAAGCACGGGTTGTGAACCTGCGTATATTAGCCCACATCCGTGTATTAGTCGTTTGAAGAAGAGGGAAAACCGGACATTATCGTGAATTTATAAAATCCGCCCGGATGTCTGGGGAAAAGACGCTTGTCAACACTAATAATTAACATTAATAAGTGTTAAAAGTATGGTAGACAAAGCGATTTTCCTCCAATATCAGTGAATAACTTGGGTATATCTGATACAGACACAACAGGAGTAGTAAACTTCAGTGCGTTTTATTCATTTTGAATGACTCACCACACAATACTGTCCTGCTTTCTGGCATAAAGTGCAGAGAACACTGTCGTTGCTGTTTTCTTTCTCTTCCCAGGTCGAGCGGATGGCAGTTCGAGGTGTTTTTTTAAATAGCTGTTTTTTGATGCCGACAATTCAGCGGTTGCATTTCACCACAATGTTCTTGTTTTTTACAAAACTGAAACAATGCGCATAAGACCATCTCGCGAATGTACCTTCGGCTGTTGTTTATTAAGTGTTCAAATGTGCCGCGACTGGCCTGAACACAGCCGCTAATCAGAGCCACAGCCGTCAGCCGCTAGCCAGAGCCAGCCAATCGCTCAGAGCACACTCGAGCTCAGAGCCAATCACTGCACACCTCGAGACTCAGAGCAATCACTGCACACCTCAGCTCAGAGCAATCACTGCACACCTCGAGCTCAGAGCCAATCACTGCACAACCTCGAGCTCGAGCCAATCGCTGCACACCTCTGAGCTCAGAGCCAATCGCTGCACAACCTCGAGCTAGAGCCAATCGCTGCACACCTCGAGCTCAGAGCCAATCGCTGCACACCTCGAGCTCAGAGCCAATCGCTGCACACCTCGAGCTCAGAGCCAATCGCTGCACACCTCGAGCTCAGAGCCAATCACTGCACACCTCGAGCTCAGAGCCAATCGCTGCACACCTCGAGCTCAGAGCCAATCGCTGCACAACCTCGAGCTCAGAGCCAATCACTGCACACCTCGAGCTCAGAGCCAATCGCTGCACACCTCGAGCTCAGAGCCAATCGCTGCACACCTCGAGCTCAGAGCCAATCGCTGCACACCTCGAGCTCAGAGCCAATCGCTGCACACCTCGAGCTCAGAGCCAATCGCTGCACACCTCGAGCTCAGAGCCAATCGCTGCACACCTCGAGCTCAGAGCCAATCGCTGCACACCTCGAGCTCAGAGCCAATCGCTGCACACCTCGAGCTCAGAGCCAATCGCTGCACACTTCGAGCTCAGAGCCAATCGCTGCACACCTCGAGCTCAGAGCCAATCGCTGCACACCTCGAGCTCAGAGCCAATCGCTGCACACCTCGAGCTCAGAGCCAATCGCTGCACACCTCGAGCTCAGAGCCAATCACTGCACACCTCGAGCTCAGAGTCAATCACTGCACACCTCGAGCTCAGAGCCAATCACTGCACACCTCGAGCTCAGAGCCAATCACTGCACACCTCGAGCTCAGAGCCAATCACTGCACACCTCGAGCTCAGAGCCAATCACTGCACACACCTCGAGCTCAGAGCCAATCACTGCACCCTCGAGCCAGAGCCATCACTGCACACCTCGAGCTCAGAGCCAATCACTGCACACCTCGAGCTCAGAGCGTTACAAAATACAACGGTCCACCAGCGAAAGGCGGAACGAATGACTTGCGTGTCTATTTGCGAACAGGAAATATTAAATGTTTGATTAACTGTCTTGAAAGTGAAAGATTTGAAGAACACACACACTTGCACTCTCAAGCAAACACTCGCACTCCCAAACTCGCACTCTCAAACACCCAAACACACATTCTCACACTCCAAAACACACACACACTTGCACTTTCAAACACACACTCTTGCACTCTCAAGCAAACACCCACACTCCTAAACACACTCTCGCACACCCAAACACACACTCTCGCACTCCCAAACACACACTCTCGCACACCCAAACACACAATCTCGCACACCCAAACACACATTCTCACACTCCAAAACACACACACTTGCACTTTCAAAACACACACTCTTGCACTCTCAAGCAAACACTCGCACTCCCAAACACACACTCTCGCACACTCAAGCACACACTCTCGCACTCTCAAACTCACACTCTCGCACTCTCAAGCACACATTCTCGCACACCCAAACACACACTCTCGCACTCTCAAGCACAACACTCGCACTCCCAAACACACACTCTCGCCCTCTCAAACACACACTCTCAAGTACACACTCTCGCACACCCAAACACACACTCTCGCACTCTCAAACACACACTCTCGCACTCTCAAACACACACTCTCGCACTCTCAAGCACACACTCTCGCACACCCAAACACACACTCTCGCACTCTCAAACACACTCTCGCACTCTCAAACACACACTCTCACACTCTCAAGCACACACTCTCGCACACCCAAACACACACTCTCGCACTCTCAAAAACAGACTCTCGCACACCCAAACACACACTCTCGCACTCTCAAACACACACTCTCAAGCACACACTCTCGCACACCCAAACACACACTCTCGCACTCTCAAAAACAGACTCTCGCACACCCCAACACACACTCTCGCTCTCTCAAACACACATTCTCGCACTCAAAAACACACACACTTGCACTTTCAAACACACACTCGCACTCCCAAACACACACTCTTGCACTCTCAAACACACACTCTCAAGCACACACTCTCGCACTCCTCTCGCTCACGGCCAGTCTGCGGTGGTTGAGACTGCAGAAGGAAGCGAATCTTTTCCCATCATTCCGCTGCGGCTGCTGTCAGAGACTCAGTCACGCTTCTGCGCGTCATCACTCCCACGCAGCGCACTAACCCACTCGTTCTTCTCTTCCTCTGACCTGCTCACGCTGCTCAGGCCCAGAAGCTTTACATACCTTCATCCACACACAAGCAGAGGAAAAGAGCTTGAGATGTCCATCAAAAACCACTAAGCTCAAACGCTCTCATCTGTCTTTGGAAGAAACATGGACTAAATAAACTAATAGACAGACAGGCAGATTAACATAGGTGAATAGATGGATGGAAGACATGTAGAGAGATCATAGACGAATAGAGTCTGAAAGAACAAATTAATAGATAGAAAAGTATGGAAGATAAAGAAAATAGATAGATAATAAACAGATGGTGAGAAAATACAGACTGATGGACATAGATGAATAGACAGAAGACAGGGCAGACAGACGGGTGGACAAGTAGAGAGATGGATAGACTAGAAAGACGGCTCACCAGAAATTAATGGAGCGGATAAAGAATGAAAGATGGATGATGATTTGCTAATTCCGAACTCTAGGTGATGGAATTCAGGTCATTAGGCCTCAGTCAGGTCTCAGTGAGATCTCAGCTCTCAGTCAGCTCTCAGTCAGGTCTCAGTGAGATCTCAGCTCTCAGTCAGCTCTCAGTCAGGTCTCAGTGAGATCTCAGCTCTCAGTCAGCTCTCAGTCAGGTCTCAGTGAGATCTCAGCTCTCAGTCAGGTCTCAGTGAGATCTCAGCTCTCAGTCAGGTCTCAGTGAGATCTCAGCTCTCAGTCAGGTCTCAGTCAGGTCTCAGTGAGATCTCAGCTCTCAGTGAGATCTCAGCTCTCAGTCAGGTCTCAGTGAGATCTCAGCTCTCAGTCAGGTCTCAGTCAGGTCCCAGTGAGATCTCAGCTCTCAGTCAGGTCTCAGTGAGATCTCAGCTCTCAGTCAGGTCCCAGTGAGATCTCAGCTCTCAGTCAGGTCTCAGTGAGATCTCAGCTCTCAGTCAGGTCTCAGTGAGATCTCAGCTCTCAGTCAGGTCTCAGTGAGATCTCAGCTCTCAGTCAGGTCTCAGTGAGATCTCAGTTCTCAGTCAGGTCCCAGTGAGATCTCAGCTCTCAGTCAGGTCTCAGTGAGATCTCAGCTCTCAGTCAGGTCTCAGTGAGATCTCAGCTCTCAGTCAGGTCTCAGTGAGATCTCAGCTCTCAGTCAGGTCTCAGTGAGATCTCAGCTCTCAGTCAGGTCTCAGTGAGATCTCAGCTCTCAGTCAGGTCTCAGTGAGATCTCAGCTCTCAGTCAGGTCCCAGTGAGATCTCAGCTCTCAGTCAGGTCTCAGTGAGATCTCAGCTCTCAGTCAGGTCTCAGTGAGATCTCAGCTCTCAGTCAGGTCTCAGTGAGATCTCAGCTCTCAGTCAGGTCTCAGTGAGATCTCAGCTCTCAGTCAGGTCTCAGTGAGATCTCAGGTCTCAGTCAGGTCTCAGTGAGATCTCAGCTCTCAGTCAGGTCTCAGTGAGATCTCAGCTCTCAGTCAGGTCTCAGTGAGATCTCAGCTCTCAGTCAGGTCTCAGTGAGATCTCAGCTCTCAGTCAGGTCTCAGTGAGATCTCAGCTCTCAGTCAGGTCTCAGTGAGATCTCAGCTCTCAGTCAGGTCTCAGTGAGATCTCAGCTCTCAGTCAGCTCTCAGTCAGGTCTCAGTGAGATCTCAGCTCTCAGTCAGGTCTCAGTGAGATCTCATCTCTCAGTCAGGTCTCAGTCAGGTCCCAGTGAGATCTCAGCTCTCAGTCAGGTCTCAGTGAGATCTCAGCTCTCAGTCAGGTCTCAGTGAGATCTCAGCTCTCAGTCAGTTCTCAGTGAGATCTCAGCTCTCAGTCAGGTCTCAGTGAGATCTCAGCTCTCAGTCAGGTCTCAGTCAGGTCTCAGTGAGATCTCAGCTCTCAGTCCGTCTCAGTGAGATCTCAGCTCTCAGTCAGGTCTCAGTCAGGTCTCAGTGAGATCTCAGCTCTCAGTCAGGTCTCAGTGAGATCTCAGCTCTCAGTCAGGTCTCAGTGAGATCTCAGCTCTCAGTCAGGTCTCAGTCAGGTCCCAGTGAGATCTCAGCTCTCAGTCAGGTCTCAGTGAGATCTCAGCTCTCAGTCAGGTCTCAGTGAGATCTCAGCTCTCAGTCAGGTCTCAGTCAGGTCTCAGTGAGATCTCAGCTCTCAGTCAGGTCTCAGTGAGATCTCAGCTCTCAGTCAGGTCTCAGTCAGGTCCCAGTGAGATCTCAGCTCTCAGTCAGGTCTCAGTGAGATCTCAGCTCTCAGTCAGCCTTCCATCAAGTCTCAGGACTTTGTCAGGCCTCATTAGTTCTCAGTCAAGCCTTCGTCAGGCCTTCAGAATCTCCACATTTGCAGCCAAGTCCCCAGAGGAAAAGCTGAATGAACATCATCCACATTCTGGATTATAAAAGTAAAAGGATGTGGAATAAAGCACAGGAAATGGCAAGGGAAAAGCAGATTAGAACTAAAGTGAGCAGAGGGAGCGCGTCAGGCCAGAGAAGCTTCAGAAACATCAGCGACGGGGTCTCCCCACCGGGGATTCACTGCACTCAAAGCAGCCAAATGTCTGAACAAGTGCATAATCGGGATGGCATACATTTCATAAAATTATTTTAACTACGACTAATGTAATGTATAAAACACTTTAATTCCTCTCAGATGGACAGCAGGTTTGTTTAAATACGACTCGGAACTGAATGTTCTCAATCACACTGATAGAACCAACATATATGTTTTAACATAGAGAGAGAGAGAGAGA
>CM051494.1:976299-994169 GCA_028031935.1 Paedocypris micromegethes
AGAGAGAGAGAGAGAGAGAGAGAGAGAGAGATAACTAGACTAGAGAATAAGAGAAACTGAAAGAGGATTACATATTTATTATATAATTCATAGATTTGAGAAATTTTAATGTATAAAAGGTAAATAAAATATATAAAAATATATTATTAATATTATAAGTATAAAATGTTTCTCATTATTTATTATAAAATGTAAACAACCTAATTAAGTTCTGTTTTAAGTGCCGGTATAAATAATTTTTAAAATTAATGATTTTAGTTTTTTTACGTATTTAATCGAAATTTTTTTTTACAATTAATAATACTAATAATGTACCAATATTTGACTTACATAAAGCACTCTTACATGCACGTTTAGTGTACGAGTTCAAACACAGATTCAGGCCACGAGTCTCGTCCCTCCAGAACATTTGCTTTTCCCACAATGAATTTGCCAAACAAATCCCGGTCTGGATTATGGAAAGCAGGCTGGATTCGGGCCGGACTGAGACTCGGCGTTCCTTATCGTCATGTCTGCCTGGCGAAGCACAGAAACATTTGTTCTTCTTCTTGGGTCTCCCAAACACCCATACGCCATTTCTGTCATATTATAAATCAGTAATCTACAGAGAGAAATGTTTTGGCAGTGTCCCCATAACGTGCCTTTGAGTGATGACAGGAAGTGACGTCACATGTGTCGGTGATGTACCAACATTTCCATCTATTTGTTGTGAACTTATGTAAGACATGCACGATTCTGGATAAAATGAGAACACGAATCACGACAGTCATGAATGATGTAGTCTTAGCTAAAGCAAGGTGTATTACAATATAGCATTATTTACAATCCACGTAATACAATGTAAATGATCGCCATTTTCTGGGCAGTGTCTTCAGGAGCTTGAGCTGCGCCTCACTGTCCCCTACAATCACTCTCTTCTGGAGAAGAGACGTCTGGACCTCAGAAAGCTCTCGGATGCTTCTTCTTCTGCTCCAGCCAATCAGGTTGCTTGTGACAAGGTTGTCTCCATAGCAATGGCAGAGCTCGGCTCTTGACACGAAGCGTTTGAATGCTCAAACTCGGGAACACAAACATTTGTCAGTCAGTGATTAACATTCTCACACTTGTCTGCGCCAGCCGATAGAAAACCACATCAAATCACCAGATTTCAAAAGGCTTTCTATGAATCCGTCGGACAGTCAAACGCCGAACGGAACCTGGCGCCCGATTGTCTTCCAGCTCTGGATTAACACTATAATCTGGGGATTACCACTATTTTGCTGATCGGCCTGACTGATGACAGTCAAAGAGCGGCCGCCGCTTCCGTGGCGATTGTTAATTTCCCGCGACCCCGCGGAGAAACGAATCACTGCTGTGATTATTCGCCGCTGCATCTCTGCTGATTAAACATTACGCAAGGAGGCGTCAAGAGCGACACTCCAAATCTCACCTGATTAGTGTAAAGCACAGATGTTACTCCAGCAGAAACATCTACTAGTTGGGTTTACTAATCCCACAAAAACCCACTAAACTGTTTTTACAAGAACTGAACTCTAACTACGGCATATTAAAAGCTTAAGTCACTCAATGAGTTCTCTTTTCCCTGTGCGGATAATTAACGCTGCGTCGGGAATGTGAACGGCATCTTGAAAAATATCCGCATAAATCACTTAGTCACGAATAATGTGCATCACAATTAAACGAGGCGAGTTTAAAAGTATTTTAAAAAGTCATTGTGGCTCAAGACATAAAGATGGAGAGAGTGAATGATTCTGCTCTATTATAAAGGCTTGCTGCCCCCCCCCTCACACACACACACACACACACTGTCTTACAAAGAAATCAGGCGTGTAACAACCTCATGTGCACCATACGGCCAGCGAATAAATACAGAGTGAAACTGATTTTTCCGCTTAGCAAAAGACATTGTGTCTCGTGAGTGAGAAAACACTCACACACACACTCACCTGATGTGTGTGTTCTCTGACACCGGCTGCTGTAAACTGAGACGCCGGACAAAGTGGATTCACTACAGAGACAAACCGCAGCACAGAAAAGCGTCCAACAACGGCCATTATTGATGAGCGTTTGATCTGCTCTCTGCAAATCACAAAACTAAATCAATCAAACTACAGTATAGATCACACTAATTCAGCCTTTGGGAACTGCACAGACAAGCTAACGTCACACACAATTCTATAAAAAACACACACACAATATTTGAAACACACACACACACAGTGAGACACAAAAGAACAATAAGCAAATAACCTCACACAAACACACGTTATAATATATATAAACGCACATAAGTAATAGTAATAATATAATAATAATAATAATAATAAGTATTTGTAGGGCGCTTTTCACAGTTGTAACTGTCTCAAAGTGCACAAGTTATTATTAATAGTTTTTCCCTGACCCTTTTTACTTTAAACCTTCACTTTCCAGTGCAGAATTTTTCAATATTGTTTTTTCTGTGATTTGTGATATCTTTTTTTTATTGTAATGACATCTTCTGAGCTGAGACTGATGCAGATTATGCAATCCAACAGCTAACTAACTTTTCAAAATCAGAAAAAAAAAACAAACAACCACCAACAAGACAGAGAAGAATACAGCGATACATATTTGAATCAATAAACGCGCCACATTTGTGATGTCATCACTCCACGTGTGAGTCTGTGATGCGTTTCATTCATCACCAAACACTAATAATGCTTTACCGCAACACTTATACCGGCAACTCTTATAATGGGTCATCGAGACACAATGCTGGACATCAATCACAACCAATGACGCAATAAACAACCAGCATCTTCCATGACGCAGCACTCAAACGCAGGATTTATTCCACACAAGCTTCTCTTAGTCACTCAGGTTTATGAAAACAGCCTGATGGATGTCTGAAAAACCCTAAATGATAGTTTATCGTATCGTATATATACATACTCATTTATGAATAAACATACTGATTTATACTGTATTAGTACCATGTTTGTAAGGTGTCCTTGAGTGCTTGAAAGGCGCCGTTAAATAAAATGTATTATTATTATTATTCTTATCTGTACCAAATATAGATACGTCCGTATATTTTTTATTAGATAAAGTGTATATACGTTTTGATAATTTCTTGATCAACTGAACACAAGTCTAATAGTGTAAACCAAATAACGGGCGAGGTGATGGTAGCTGAGAGCTGGACGCGCGGACGGGCTTCACGCAGAGACCCCGAAACCCACCCACACCTGGACTGAAGCGGTGTGAGGGGGTGTGGAGCGGGCAGCAGAATGTGTCTCTGTGGGGGCCCGACTGGAGCGCTGGTCTGGAGGGTCAATAGCGGGGCCAGTGTATTAAACATGTAGATGTCAACCACGTCAATAATGCAGCTTTCCTTCGCCGCGGCCGCTGTCATTAAACACCCGATGCCACACGCTAAGCTACTCTACAACGAAACCTGACCGCATCAGGACAGACACAGAGCACATTAACTCTATTTTCACTGAGAGTTTAAACATGTTTATTTAAATGTAGATCTCGCTAACTGGACTTGCAAGAAGGAATTTTCAAAAATGACAACAAAAACATTTTCATTAGTTAAACATGGTAAAATATGACCGGTTTCAACTACAATTTTGTAGCTTGCTGTTTTTTTTTTTTTTTTTTTTTTGTAGCCGAATTACGAGCCTGACCAATAGGAATAAGTCTATTTTATCTGGCTTGTGATTGGCTGCTGGTTGCGATTCAGTGTCACAAAATATTTCTACGTGTTTACACAAAATAAAACTCACTCTGGTCTATATATTTTTCAAATAAGTTCATATATCACAAACAGTTGTTTTATCCATAGGCTTTGGAATAAAACAGCCAAACAAACAAAGTAGGTCGCCATTTTGGAAGTAAAAAACAGCAAATATGCATAATAAAAAAGTTATTTTCAAATTGTGAAATTGCTTAAAGCGTTTCAAAGTCATGTGAAAGAGCTGGATTGCTCTCAGATGATGTTAACCTACTAGTTAAGATTCGCTACCTAAACAGTGTCGACCGAAAAGAAACAGCTCCAAGAACTTTATTATTACATTAAAATAACTTTTCTCCTCATCAAATACTGCACGTGTCGTTCAGAAAATCCACAGCAAACCAACACAAAGCACTGGTGGCAACTTTTGACCTTCATTTGCAGAAGGTCCTGGATCATTCCCTGAAAGGAAGAGAATTAGCAGTTGGCATCCGCTCCAAATGACCCGATCCTCTCAAACTTCCAAATTCTATGAAAATGATTCTTATTGCAGCATCGGATGAAACCAGGTTGGCCATTAGGAACACCAGCACAAGCTCCGGAATGTAGGTCGCGTTCCTCGTCTGCCTCCACAAGCCCCAGTTCTGAAGCCCAGGGAGCGGAGGTGGAGAGTAATGATACATCGGGTCAGCACCACATCTAGACCACTCTCCCCGTCCTCAGCGAGGTCACCTTCATCCCCGAGAACCAAACCAGCACACATCATTACACACATACATACACACTAGTGAGAGTGTAAGAGGAACAAGAAGAGATTGAGAGACGTGTGGAGAGAAAGACAAATATAAGAACAGAGAGCAGAAAGAAAAGAGCAAGTAGAGCTGGAGTAGCAGAGCGGAAAGTGTCCAGCTTGATGCTCTTCACATTCTATGTAACAGTAAAACAACTTAAAATCACTTTTAACAGGACACGGATGAAAAACAATATAATGCTGTAGATCTTTTCAGGAAATTATGGCACAAACTATACAGCACTGACCAAACAACAGATACCAGGAGGAAACACAGTAATCCCAGTACAGTCTGATGATTAAGGGATTACCACTGCACTGTCTCTCCCGTCCCAGGAACGAGAGATAGAGAGAAAGAGACAAAGGGGAAAAAGAGAGAGAATGACACTGTAAGATAAATGAAGCGCACTGTAAGAGAGACAGATAAAAACAATGCAAGAAAAATATTACGAAAGTTAGTGGGAGGAACAGGAACAGAATGCGATGAGAGAGAACATGAGAGAATGAGGCAGATAGAGAGAGAGAAAGTGAATGAGACAGAAGAAAAAAAAAAGAAAGTGTAATTGCTGTTAGAAATGTATTGCAATTAAAGAAAAGAAAAAACGCCGTTAAATAAACGCCCGTGCTTTTATTTAATGATTAATTCATGTGCTGGTGTTTGCGATGTTCAACCAATCAAACGTGAAACTGCTCGTCACTAGACCTAAACATATTAACCATCGGGTCAATATCAGCATGTTCTGCTTCTGTTCTGCTTACAAGAGCAGTAAAGCAGCCGAGGTCCAGGCCCGTCCATCACCGGCAGCAGGAGAAGCGAGGCTGAGGAGGACTGCGCTTGAAGTGCGTCTGGCCTTGCGTAACAGGAACAGCTGCTTTTTTGTTTGTTGAGGATGAAAGCCTGTTTCTGTCCTCACTCTCGCCGACACTGACACAGAGAAATAAAAGCGCAGGAGGAATAAAGCAGGTGTTCAGACGCTCCGACCTCTCCTCTAGGTCCTGCTCTCAAGAGGCTCAAGCCAATCACAGCATCTCTGGGTCAGAGGCGGAGACACACTCTGGGCGGTGGCCAGCCAATCACAGAACAAGAACAAACGCGTCCTCAAGCTCTCCCTCACACACACACACACACACACACACACACACACTAGTCGATAAGAATGCAAGTGTTGGGATCTATGTGAATCTCTGAAAACCTCTGTCTGTCTCACTGTCTGTCTGTCTTTCACCGTCCCATCTCACCGTCTATATCTCTCTGTTTTTCTCCTATCTTTCCCTCTCTCTGTTTTTCTCCCATCTTTCCCTCTCTCTGTTTTTCTCCCATCTTTCCCTCTCTCTGTTATTCTCCTATCTTTCCCTCTCTCTGTTTTTCTCCTATCTTTCCTTCTCTCTGTTTTTCTCCTATCTTTCCCTCTCTCTGTTTTTCTCCCATCTTTCCCTCTCTCTGTTTTTCTCCTATCTTTCCCTCTCTCTGTTTTTCTCACTCGAGTCGAGAGCATAGCACCCAGTCAGCCTGGTCTGAAAGTAAGTGGTCACCTAGTGGCCGGTCGACTCGGCTGCAGTTGACTCGTTGCTTCAATTAAAATTTTTTTCAATGGTGATTTTAAATTTGCACATCCTGGAAATGTACTGTTCAGGAGACGCTTTGGAATGTACCTGCCATAAGCGGGGGTCTGCTGAACACACACGTGACATCACGGATGACAACATGCAAATCCGAAGAGCCTGCAGCAGATATCTCCTCCATCAGCGATACTATCAGGACACAGCTGTGGCACAGTGTGCTGTTTGTTTAGTTCCCCCGGGCACCGCGTTACCTCAGCGTTCTGTGTGTGTGCGGCTGCTGTGTTTGAGTTACAGCTGTGAGCTACAGAAGAGCCCTTCTTCTGACCATCAGTGTCCATCAGGACTCCCTGAAAACCACAGGAGGAGGAAACAACCTCCAGTTTTAGCCTCACACACACACACACACACACTCACACTCACAAACTCTAGACCAAAAACAGACGGGGTGTTCCGTTAGAGAGAAGATCAGACCACTGCACTACAGTAACTGACTGCTTAGATTGACTGACACGCTGATGTTATAATCCGTGATGTGCAAACCAACATTTCTGGATAGGACTGAAGGAATCCATGCGCGCACACGCGGCTAAAAGTGACGCTTACCTGTAACTCAAGTCCTGCAAAAACATCTGACACAAACACTTAAACACGCTTTAATTTCAAAACTGTTTTCAAATGTACAATATATTTAGCAATCTTCCATGTTGATGCTATACACTGTAACCAATAGCATTTATATTAGCTATTCCAAAATACTTCATTTTCATTAGGCCAATTGGCGCAAAACGTTTTTTTTTTTTTTTTTAATATAGCAGGGAATATCGCCGCAGATCCGTTAAAGTGAAGCGTGTAATCTTCAGCTCTGAAAAGACTTTGCTCTGAGTCACCGCTGCTGGAAAGAAACGAAACGAAACCCTGCGTTTCTCCCAATCACGCATTACAGCACCAACCACCTCCCACCGCTTCTATTCCAACGCCCCGCACTCCACAGGGAGCCGAACAAAGGGGATCTCCACTTTTCTCTCAGGACTATTATTAGATCTTCAACCCAGAGACAAAATAATCACACGTTCAGCTGAATCACCGCACGCAGCGGAAGCTTCGGATCGCAGCATCCTTCGTTTAGTCACGAGCTGAGGACACGTGACCACAGCTCTGCTCTGGACCATGTTCTTCAAACTTGGTCAGATGTTGGGAATTTGATTGATAAACATATGAATAATGTGCATATACAAAAAGATTGCGACTTGAAATTCTGTACATTTATATTGTTAGTCTTTTGTTTAAAAAATATTACATCTATATTGTTATTACTTGTGATGTTTCATATTTGCAAACTTTTTAGGATAATTACTTATACACGTTTATTGTAATAAGCGCTTATATAAACATTTCTATAAACGTTAAAAATATTGCTGAATAGTAATGATGTCAAATGTAATGATGAATTGTAAATGCATGGCTCTCTCTACTGAAGAAAAATAATTCAGAAGAGTTTGTGAACCGTATTAACGATTGTCACAAAAGTGAAAATCATCATGGTCCATTCAGTCGCCGATGACCTCGCAGAAGCCCCTTTCCTCCAAATTTGCTTTCCTCCTTTTGCTGAATCTGTCAAACGCTAATTGACAGATTCTGTAAAAGATTAACAGTGTATTCCAGCCTTTGCGTAGCGTTTGAGTTACCACGTCCACCACGACGTACATGCTGAAACTCTTTGGAAACACGCTCAAATATCAGGAATAAGCTGGAATTCCCTTCCTAAGAGGAGGATGCCAAAGTTTGACTTGCAAATGGAGAGTAAATTAGTCTGGAGGCCGTCAGTTCTCAATGATGTAGATTGAAGAAAAAGGGAATCTGCTGCTAACATTTGACCGATAATAAAGCAGGCGGTGTGTGTAAAGCACCACAAACTCAGTGTGTGTGTGTGTGTGTGTGTGTGTGTGTGTGTGTGTGTGTGAGAGAGAGTGTGTGGAGGGGTCACACATGTCATGTTTAAAACAAAAACAATGCATTTATCGTGAATGACTTTCCAAAATGTGCCGCTGAAATTCAAAATCACTTCCTTTTTGGAATCAAACGCACTTTTGGAACGCTACGATCAACAGGAAGACTAAAGACAGATGCAGTGTCTGCACTAGAGTTTCCTCCTCTAAAAAATGATTGACTCTCAAGCGACCTACTAATGGACTTGGAATGTGGAAACATTTCATGGAGAAGCACCGCGTGGGAACCAGTGAAGATCTGGCCATTCGCGAGCACCTTGAGCAGAACCGATACTGGTGTGAGAGTATTTCACGCTCCTGAGGATTAAACTGGGTTTGAGTGGGCTATTTATAGCAAGCCAATGACGTCATTTACTCAACGCAACCCCTTCCAACAGATCTCGCGGACCTCGAAGTATCGCGATGACACGTGGCTCTCCGCACGAACTTGCTCAGGCAGGCGCGCGCGCGTGTGAAGGCGAAGCTGGAGAGTCGAGACAGGTGTGGCGGCGCAGAAGGTAAATCAGCCGCCAGCAACCCAACGAGCCTCCAGCCTGCGATCATGGGTGACACATGCCACACGCACGCATGCGATCGAAAGCGCGTCTCGACGTAACGCTGCTCATCTCGCGCGGATACAGAACTCGGTTGTTGCGATGCGTCTACGCGTCTGGTGGAACCACACGTATCTCAACGACCTTGAGCTTGCGAAGACGCGCTCAGACGTGCCGTGTCGTGTCGAGGCGTGAGCAGCCTCTCTCTCTTACTGCCACGACACGCTCCTTAACACGGCAAACCAAACGCTATAAATGCTGTGTGTCATCATTAGTCACGACGGGGAACTAACGGTGTTGAGATCATCTCCACCGCCGAGAAGAGAAAGTTGCATCTTTAAAGTTGTGGACGTTCTGGAACTATAATGTCATACTGGTTAGCGGCGGTTTTTAACTGGCGCTCAATGTGCCGTTTCCCCGTCGCTCCGTCCTTCGTTAAGTGCATCTGCCGGGACGCGTCTAGAATCGAATCACATGACAAGGAAAAGGACGCAGACTTAACTATTTGCACAGATGCTGGAGACACAGGTCGAGACATTCCCCCTCCACCTCGTCCTCCGACAGGAGCTCCGACACGGGGCGCACAGGTAGCGGGGCGTCCTCCTGCAGAGGCGGCCTCATCTCCCGCAGGAACAGCTCCAGGAACCTCTTGTAGGTTTTCTCCTCGTTGGCAGATCCGGCCATCGCTTCTCATTCCCGGGGAGACTGGAGACGGCTGGAGCAGCAGCGGGCACAAGTCTACACTACTCTCGACGTGAGGCTCGAGCGGCGAGGTGGGGAGGCGCGCGCGCGCTCGTGCGGGAGAGGGAATCGCACAACAGACGAGTGTGACGTCACGGGGGCGGGGTGACGAATTAACCTTTTCGTTAACCCGCTTCCTTTTGCGTTCATTTGGAAATGTGAACGCTACGAATCGAGACGCCGCTCTGCTGCGTCGACGCTTAGCCAGTCCTTTCATACGATTTAACACGTAACTCGTTTTTTAGACTATATTGACGTCTTTTTTGTTCGTGCGCGGTGTTTAAATATGTAATTTAAAATATTAGACAGAGTAGCAGTACCATAATACATTTTTTGTGTAATTGTGGTGGTGGAGGGACCCCCCCCTCCCAAAAAAAAATTGCAAGTCGTAACACGCGCGTTGGTGACGTAGTTGCATTCAAGAGTTACGTCAAATTATTTTTGTCTTTTGTCAATTATTTTTGTCGTCAAAAACATTTATTTTTAGAACTGATAATAAAAATAATAATAATAATAATGCTTTCAATTGCATTAACGATGCGTAATAATGGACTCGTTAGTGCCCACGCACTGATTCTGTTTTCAAAATAAGCATGAGTAGTGCCTGCCATAAAACTGTAAAATAATAATAATAATAATAATAATATTCAGAAAACATGTATATTTGATAACTTGATTGCGGTTCGCGGGCAACTAGATGCACATTGGGCCATTAAACCCCAATTAATACACTTACTCCATTAATGTTTATATATATAAAACCATTTAATCCAACCGTTTATTTTTAACTACTTAATCAAGCCGTCATGGTTTATTCTGATTTTAAAGAGAATGTTTATCAGTGGAAAAACCCCATAAGCGATGCTCAGTGCGCGTGTATATAGGACATCAGAGCTTAAGCTAAAAATAACAACTGTTGTAGATTTCACATCATTGCAAGGAATTAACTGTTCAGCTCCCGGGCATTAACTTCTACTCAGGGTTGCCAGATGTCTTTGTTAACCTTTATTCAATCCACTGGGAATGTATTCTTTGAAGAATAATATGCTTTATTGTGGAAGATTTAAAAGGGCAGGACCTAATTAATCAATGATGTGGAAATGGTCTATCCATATATTCCAGGCATACATCATAGACTTCGCACACAGGGGTGTTTACATCACACCGGCATCTTAACTTAATGCCTTCTCTGAACACCAAACACTAATTTCCAGGGAAAGCATTAAGTTGAGTTGCTTTGAGAAAGACAACACATGCCACATTGATTCTGAAGAACAAAAAAAAAAAAAAAAACACGTAAAAATTTTGATTGCCACTTTCACACATCTGAGGCAGCATTTTACACAAAACCGTTAATAATTACACAAGAATTACACCACAAGTCAGACAGACTAAAATCTGGCACTGACAAGACCGGCACATGTCTGAAGCAGCTTACTTGCAAAACTTGAAGCAACTTAAATACAATAAATTAACGTTCAAAAAATGCAAAGTTGCTCAGCGCCACCTAGTGTTGAGGAGGACTTGTCTCACACTTCAAGAACATGAGAGATAAAACGCAACATGAAAAAAAAAAATTCTGTGCGGTCTCGTGCATGTGAATTCTTGGCATGAGAACGCCGGAAGTGAAAAACCTGTCAGGACATCATACAGCTGTTTGTCTTAAACCAGACAAACCGAGCAGCTTCTGCCCTGGAATGTCTCAGCTAGTTTCCCCATTGATCCACATAACATGACACACATACCGAGGTCAAAAACATTGAGCATGACGAACCCTGTCTACATGCCTGTGGCTTTTAAGTCCGTTCTGTTGGAGGTAGGTGAACACAAGGCTCATATTTTCAAGCTCGCTGATGCACTGCTGCTCCAGTGTGTAACTCAATTAAAGAGATGAAGCTCTCTCTCAATTACACACACACTGGGAACCGACCCAACCTGGATGATATAGTGATGAAGAACAGTCTGCAGCTGCATTATTAATGTACTCAGGAGATGAATGTCTGCGCTGGTTCTGATGCGGCCCGTTCTGAACCATCTGGTTCACAAATATTTACTCGACTGCAAACGTTCTGGCCTGCCATTTCAACAACACGTTTCTTGACTTATTCCTGTCAATTGGTTTGACAAATCAGGTCGACTAAAATCTCCAGAAAAAAAACTTCTCATATTACTCAAAATAGATGGACCAGGCGGTGTATTAGAGAACGATACATATTTTACAGCTCATATAATGTGATATATATACGAAGCCTAGCATTGGTCATCAACCAATTTAAGATCTGACTTGTGTAAAAAGAAGCTGTTTTTGTAAAACTTGAAAATTACAAGGTTTTTTTTTTACAGGCGTTTTTATTATCAGCTTTTTTTTTTAAACATTTGGATTTTCTTTGAAGGGCTATCACATTTTCTTAATGTCTATATAATTTTGTGTTATACTTTTGTAAACAAAAAATATTTTCAGGGTCAACCCGCAGTTCAAATATTAAACCTAATAGTGGGCGGAGCCACAGTTCCGTCAATGAAACGTAACATCAAATTAAGAGTCAACTACTGCCGTTTCCTGGCCAACAAACCATTTTTATCTTTGTTACATTTATGACGCATTTATGTTGCCATTGACTAGCATCATTATGCAAGACGCTACTGTAAACATTCACTTTATTGGCTAAATAAAAAAATAAACTTCATGACTTTAGCCTGGTTTCAGTTACTGAACTTTAACTGATTCGAGGACACCAGTCAAACAGCAGCATCCGAATCTGCCGTGTCCTTTATTTTTCAGTGTGACTATAGTTCCTCTTTGTCCGAGTGCCGCGGGAAACAATGTGCTTCATTCCGTGTGATATTATTGTCCTCCAGCCTCATCTTCCACCCGAGGGCGTTTGCTGCAGTTTGGGGCCGAAGCCGAGCAGGACAATGCGGCTTGGGTAGGGACGTCTCTGAAACCCTGCGTCTGTGCGAGAGAACGGATAAACACCAACAGTGCACATCTACACGTCTGTACCTACCTACCGTGATCTGGTAGGGAGTCGTGGCCTCCATCTGACTCGGGGACTTGTACAAGGAGGCAAGTCTAAAGATTAGCACAGGGAAAAAAGAAGGATGAGATTTCTATGCACCACACGTGCTGGCGTCCGCTCTGACCTCGTGCGCTGGGTTCTGACAGAAGCAGACAGGATTGATGGTACAGACAGTGGGAAGATGTCGGGAGGAAGGCGAGTGTGATGGAAAGGCACGCAAGACGCATTAAGAAACAGGTCTGGCTGGAAAAAGCAGCGTTCACTGTGACTCATTCCATCACCCACTGAGGTGAAAGGTAACGGGATTATGCAAGACACTTTGGGTCTCTGTGCAGAAGAGGCTGCGAACACCGCGGCTGCTGTTTCCTAAAGCGGCGTTTTGCTGTGTCAGGTTGAGTGGACCGAGAGAAGCTCATCCAGTAGGAAAAAAAAGCATCGTGTCGGCACATGGCCACAAATAACACCTTCCCACGCAAGGGCTAAATTTGAGTGTCTCGTTTACCTCCTGCTTCCCTCCCAGAGAAGAATCAGCCTCTGTGTGGCGGCGTGGCCCCAGCTCTCACCTGCAGAGCACAGACAACCTCAGTGATGGAGACCCCAAAAATAAGACCTAGTGAAGCACAGCAGTGTCTCAGTCAGTCTGAGACGTCGCAGCAGATTCAATGTCCTCAATATGTATTACAAAAGATGTCATCACGGCAGATGTGTATCATGTTGTCATATATTACAGGCATCATGATGTCGTTATGAAGTGTCAGAAATAATACTGTACTTATAATAATAACACTTTATTAAATAAAAAAGTTGCCTGTCATATTGTCAATACATATTGTAACATTTCTCAATTTTGACGAGAATTTGAAAAGACAGATTGATATAATAATAATAATAATAATAATAATAATGATAATAATAATGAGTATTTGTAGGGCGCTTTTCACAGTTTTAACTGTCTCAAAGCGCACAAACATGAAAATTAGTCCTAAACCCACTTAAGAGCAAATCAGATGTGGAATTCCGTGAAGAAATGGAGCATGTGTTATTATGGTATATTATATGTACCTAATGCTGGAACCAGCTTGGACTGGCCATGTGACAGCCGCGTGGTCATCTGATTGGTCAAAACAACCTTCGGGCAGAAACGGAGTGTGAGGCTGGCACCTACCCAGCCGTACGTCTATCAGCCACTCCGTCATTACCGCTACACTGTGTCGCGTCGCGAGCTGAATGAGCTGCTGAGCAAGGCCGTTCAGAAGACGCGTCCTCCGGGAAAGATCTACAAAGTCGTGCCGGAATGGGAACGCAATGCTGTCAATCACGACCAACCGCACCTGTGTGAACAAAAGTGTAGAATGTACAAGGATGTATGTACACCCACACACACAGATACAAGTGCACATAAATAATATATTTAATCCGTCCATCTATCTCTACACACATGTAAGATGTTTAATACACTATGTACATGTCATTATAAGAACTGTTGATTTAAATTTAATCCGTCCATCTATCTCTACACACATGTAAAATGTTTAATACACCATGTACATGTCATTATAAGAATTGTTGATTTAAATTTAATCCGTCCATCTATCTCTACACACATGTAAAATGTTTAATACACCATGTACATGTCATTATAAGAATTGTTGATTTAAATTTAAACAAACACACACACACACACACACACACAGTTTAAATTTACTAGCAGAGTTGAACAGTGACATTTGGCCTTGTTTACCTCGGGATGTTCAGACAGGAAGTCAGGCAACATGTAAACCTCAGCTAAAAGCTCCACGTAGTCATGACAATGGACCAGGAAAAGGTCGGACAGCATCTTCTCCACTGAAAGCTCTTCTGCAGCTTTCTTCTGCTCTACAGAACGATCAACACAAATGCGGTTGATGCGTGTTACAGGACATTACCACACAGTCTGCACAGATCACTGGATCATACCGGAATCTTCCGCCAGCAAGGCGCAGTGCTTCACGGCTGCTTCTGCCAGATCAGAAACCCTCTGCACCATGAAACTGCCCTCTGTGTCTATGTACAGCGCCTTTCCACCCAGACCTCCAAAACACGTAGGAATCTGCACATCGATGGCTAGCTGCATGCTGGGAAAACATCTGACTTAGCTTTAGCAGATCTCAGCACACCGTTTTATCTTTAGGTATTTCACAGTCTATCCCACACCACAGCTGAGTCTTTCCAACACCAGGGGCTCCGCAGATCTCAGTGGTCTTTCCCACAGGCACTCCCCCTCCCAGAGCATCATCTAGATGGGAGCTGAAGGTCACGATGCTCCCCTGAGTCTGTTCCTGGTGTAGAAGGTCCAGCGCAGTAAGGCTCTCTGTTGCCGCCCCCTGCTGGTGAGGCTGAGAATCACACCGCAGCATCTGCAAAACCTCCAGCGCCTCCTCTTGGGACAAACCCGTTTCTGCGGAGAAAAATGATAGAAATTCTCCTCTGCACACATACATTTTTAGGTATTGTTTCATTGCACACGTGATTTCACAGGCATTTTTTTTTTTTTCGATATGTAATGATTTGTTGTGACACTGTAACAGCAGAGGAAGACACGCGTCTTGACAAGCGTCATACCTTTGCAGATCTGAAGAGGACGCATGTGGCTTAAATCCTCGGCCGACTGAAAGCCCGCGTTGATGAGCTTCACCTTCACCGACGGCGCCAGCGGGAGACTGGGCACAGTTCGGTGCATTTTACCAGACACCCAGTCAGGACGAAGGAACTGGGGGCGAATTTGAACTGGGAAAGCTCGGAGAGAAAAGTGTTGGTTGGTTTTTATACAAGCTGAATATTTATTGCGTTATGAAAGTCATTCTCTCCGAAGATGCAGGAAAAAAAAGTTCTGTTCTGTTTTGACGCTCTCTTCCGATCAAAAGGAAATGACGTCAACGCATTTCTGTTCTTACGGGGTACAAAATAAAGGTTACTACCTAACTACCGCAACAAAGTTGGAAAACGCTGATATTAACCATTTAGAAACAATAATGTACAAATTTAATGAATGTTAAAAATTGTTTATTGTATGGTAACTTTGCCGTTACCGAACTAGAGATGACGACCTCCGCGCCCCATACATCCACACAAGAGTCAGACTTATAAGATGGAGAAAAATACTTTACAGAAAGAATAAAGTTATCTTGACGGGTGTTTCTCTTCACGAGGCCCGTTCATTATTGATTCCAACGGACTCCTCCTGACAGCGTCGGCTCGGTTCTTATATGTTAAGTGAATCAAAGCCAGCACGCTATTGGTGCACATGGTGCCCATCACCAACCAATGGCAAACCCCGAATATCGAAACGTTATATGATTAAATTGATGTGATATTATTTCTACTTTCAACCGCAAATATATTCCATTATTCAATTTATTGCGTAGACATACGTGTATATGTAATCGTATAAAACAAATCGGTAGCACGATTGCGGAGATTGAAGATATTTTCAGATGTCACGGACTTTGACTATGGGAGCTTAACACAATTTTATTGTAGACGGTTTTGTTAGTTTTCCCCCATGTTCGGCTCCCGCTTGCTTTTGGCGTAAGTGGAAAAAACATGAATACGTTTTTACGAAACGCGTTCTGAGCCTGACTCTGGTCGCTTTCCGTACGTGACGTGTGTTTACAAAACAAAAGCACTTTCCTGGTAAATAATTGCGCACCAGACATATTTACAATCGGACAACTAGTGACGCGAAAGAAACGGCCAGTGGCTGAAACCCATAAATCGGATTTGTCGTTTTAGAACGTATGTTCGTGTGAGTGAAATCGTATCGGTTCGATCGCTTGTCCCGAGCAGGACCGCGGAACGTCCCGAGCTCGACGACGCTACGCCGACAACAAACTGTTCGAGCGTTGACCCAGCGCATGCAGACCGGTCGGCCGGGCTCGAGATGAACTGCCGGTCTGAGGTTCTGGAGGTGTCGGTGGAGGGCAGGCAGGTGGACGAGGCCATGCTGGCGCTTCTGCACACCATCTTGCTGCACCGCAGCACGGGCAAGTTCCACTACAAGAAGGAAGGAACGTATTCTATCGGCACAGTGGGAACTCAGGACGTGGACTGCGACTTCATCGACTTCACTTTCGTGCGGGTGTCGTCTGATGAGCTGGACCGGGTCATCAGGAAAGTCGTGGCCGAATTTAAGGTGATGGGCTTCTACGGCCTGCAAACCAAATCACTCTCAAAATATGCGCTTTATTTATCAATACTGACAGCTTACTGTTTAATGTATTTAAATTGTCAGAAGTTTGCAAAAACCGATCAAACCGTTAATTTTCCGTCACGTGCAGGGACAGGAAATCCGGCTCTCTGAACAGTGCTTCATTTGTGGATTTTAATTGGCCAGTAGATTTTTATTTTCGTTCACAATTTGCATGAAATCAAACAGCAGTGGTTTTATTAAGTTGTTTTTTAGTTAGCTTTACAAAAAACACAAATCATATGAAAATGAAACAAAATAAACAAGGTTTGTTGCTGTTAACTTGCTTAAGCATGCGATTCATGCTGCAAGGTTTTTACATACCTAACCAGCAGACCGTTGATCTGAAAATTCTTCCTACATCTCAGGAACTTCTGAGCTGTAGGAAGAATTTTCAGAACACTTGTACTTAAAACACTAAATCGTCTTTTTCTCACGTGGCCCTCCAGGAAAAAAAAAAAAAGACCACTCTTGTTCTTGTGTCTCAGGAAGCCCTCGGGAACTCTGGAAGTGACGGAGTGGGTCAGATCTCTCTGGAGTTCTTCCAGAAGAAAAAGTCCCGCTGGCCGTTTTCCGACGAGTGCATCCCATGGGAGGTCTGGAGCATCAAGGTCAATGTGGTCAATCTGGCCAATGAGCAGGAGCGTCAGATCTGCAGGGAGAATGTCGGAGTGAGGCTCGGCGAGAAGGTCATCAACATTGTGGAGGTCATCAATCGGCATGAGTATCTTCCCAAGATGCCCACCCAGTCGGAGGTGGACAACGTCTTCGACACAAGCCTGAAAGACGTGCAGCCGTATCTGTACAAGATCACCTTCCAGATCACTGATTCTCTTGGCACGTCCGTGAGCACCACCATGAGGAGACTGATCAAAGACACACTGGCTTTGTAGCCGTGCATCTCACGCAAACGTCAGCATCCATTTTACATTTTTTAAATTGAAGTTTGCTTTTGTGTGTTGCCGACTTTTCTGACTTCACTTGATTCATTAATCTCCACTACTATAATAACATATTTGTTCTGCCTTTTAAAAAACAAAATGGAATACTTCTAATAATGTAAAGTTGAGTCATTTTAGTTGGAAAGTTTGTTATGAATGCAGACTTCAGTATAAATTTAATAGTGCTCCTTTGTGGCGTGTCTGTACTGTTATTTATTTAATAATCACACAATACTTTTAGGCGATATCACAGTGTGTTTTATGCAGTTCACTGGTGGTGGGGTCTTTTGATGAGCCAATGATTTTGGTTGTGGCCTAAATCGTTTTTTTTTT
>CM051494.1:994192-1020106 GCA_028031935.1 Paedocypris micromegethes
TTTTTTTTTTGAGTTTCATAGGTTTACCATTACTCTTCCAGGACGTCAAATATAGAATAATCATAAACACAAATGTACGGGGAAGCAGAAAAAGCCATATGCGCGAGTTGATCTGTGTTTTATTTGAGAAAGAAGCACAGAAAACGGTAGAAAAGTCGTTCACACCAAAACTGATACAGTTTCATAAAGCCACATTAGAACAACTCAAGTGCTTAACAAATAAGAGTTATTGCATTGATACTACAGGTATACCAAAGAGAGTTCCACCAGCCGGGAAAACATTGTACAAAGACCATAAAAACCTTCCGAGGAGTAAATGTTCAGTCCGGATCTCAGCTGAAAGTCAATACAATCGTCGGAAGGATTAGAAATCACTAATATCTATAGAAACAGCAAATGCAGAGTCGAACTGTGACATAACACAGGGAACAAACGCAATGAAAGGAACGCATGGTTTTCTATCCTGAGATGCGAGATTGAAGGAATGTGTTGAGTGTTTCTGTACACCAAAACAACCCATACAGAAAAATAGCTGATGGAAAATACAAAATAACTTTTTTCTCCACACAAGGCCACAAGCTCGCCAGCACGTCCCCTAATGTAAGGGCAGCCCGTCTCTTAGCATTAGCATCCCACGCACTTGCTAAACGCCAGCTGAATTGAGCTTTCTCCTCATCATCCTCATACAAAAATCAGGATTTTCGGAACGTTGACTCAACATTGCATGAATCAGGAGTACTGAGGTACTGATACAGTACTGATACAACACGCACTTCGTCTCTACATTTGTATGAGAAGGATTCTTCACATTTACTGCACGTCCTGTACAACGTTAATCCATCAGCAGGCGCACGTCACTCCAAACCAGCTACGTCTACAGAAAAAAAAACCCGCCGATCTTCAGCGCCGTCACAGGAAAAGCAAATAAATCGGCCAAAACATATATTTATGCTATATGTAATCTACAGAAAGCGTGAAACTGTCTGTAAATCTCCACAGTTTCAGAAAAGGCGCTGCTCCAGTTGTGACTGACGGCTCGGTCAAAACGTGGCCATCAGTTCATTTATTATTACACACAATTAACACAACACTATCGCTTTATTAAATAAAAGTCCTACTCTGAAAGAAAAGTCTATTGGAACTGAAAGAACTTAGTTGTGTGGACGTAGGATAAAAACATTCACATCGGCTGCGCTCTGAACAATGTTGTGTGGACGTCAATGGCAGAAAGATGTGGAGGACTTTCAACTTAGGATGAAGTTACCCACCCACCCAATCAAAATCAAGTCGTTTAAAGAAACAAACTGAAAGGAACTTCAAACCTAACAGTCTGTTCTCAAGTTTTCTGGTGCCCGAAGATGGAACCACGGGGATGGGATGTCGTTGAGAAGACCAGTTCATATTTAAAGCAACGTGTCACAAGCCACACGATGAGTGTCTGAAAACCCGAACAGAAATATGGGGGATGAAATGGTCAAATGCATTCGATAATCCCTGGGTTTCACTAGAGGTCAGTCAATAAGGCCGAGCACTGTCCACCATGCCCCACTGCAGCTCAAGTGGGAGATGAAATCACCAGTGGACTCTTCTGACCAAAGCAACCGTGGTTCTCACGCGTGACTCTGCTCGTGACTCCACAGGCTGAACGCGCTCTTAAATGTTCTATGACACACTTTACACATGTACTGTCGTTTGAAGGCGAGAGTGGAGAGAGGGGGGGCGTGATAAAACAAGGTGTTGGCTTCCTGAGGGGCCGAGGCTTTGTTCGAAGACTTCTTGCGAAGGTGTGGTGCAGGTTCGTACGAGTCGGCCTTGTCCTCAGCCTGCTCCGGCCTGGTCCTGGGCTTGCCGAGAGGTGACTTTGAGCCTCTGGGCTGCTCTGTGGTGTCGGCCACAGATTGAGAGACCTGCAGTGGAGGGTGCTTCAGACTCGGACATTCTGGGATGGCGATGGTGAGCGGTGGCGAAGGAGATGGAGAACACGGGAGTCTGTCAAACGCTCTCATCTCGGGTTCTTCAGATATGGGCATGTGGGACTGATAGTGACTCCAGAGGCGGAAGTTGGTCCGGAATGCTTTGTCACAGATGTGGCAGATGAAGGGCTTGATGTGGCACAGCAGCTCCTGATGCCGTTCCAGGTCCTTGTGGGACCTGAAATGATTCCCACACTTCTCACAAGGCCACGTGGTAGACTCCTCAGACCCCACAGCCACTGTGCTGACGGCTTCTTTGGCAGACACCGGTTCCTCTTCAGGCTCCTCTTTGACTCGCAGCTCTCCGTGGCCGTGGCTTGAACTTAGGTCCTCTGGGACATAGGTAGAATCTGAGTCGTACAAAGATGGAGCAGATGAGTCGCTGGATGCGGCTTCCTCCCCGGCATCACACGGCAGCTCCTGAGAAGAGGGTGGAATGCTGGGAGATCCATCTTGAAGTCCTTCCTCGAGACCAAGCTGCTCCTTTGCACTCATCATGTTGTGATTGTGAACCTCGACCTGATGGCGCCATATGCTGAAGGAGGATTTAAAGGTGCGCATGCACTCCAGGCAGGTCAGCTTTTTGTACTTGCAGTGAACTTCATGGTCCTTTTTGACCAGCGCGTTGGAGAAGCGAAGACTGCAGTAAGGGCAGACAGTGGAGTACCTGCAGGCCTTCTCGTGGTCTTCTAGATCTGCCAGGGAAAGCAATTTCTTATTGCAGGTTCTACAGGAAAACACATCCTGGTCTTGGCTTTCTTTAAGGTGCCCCATCTGCTGTGGTTGGCTTTGGAGATCTCTCTCGGTGCTCACCGAAAGGTTCGTTGGCTCAAGAGAGTGCCCCTTCATATGCAGTTTCAAATGAGCTTGGAAAAAGAACATCTTCCCACAGAAAGGGCAACTGTAGGGCTTGGACCTCCTGCTTTTCCAGGGTTGGGATTGCAGGCCTTGCTTGCTTCTCCTGAGTTTCATAATCAACGCCTTCTTGATCTCCCGCTCTCGGACGATGTCTATCAGCTTCCTCTGAAATTTCTCATCCAGGACCGAGTAAGAGCCAGAAGGCTGGGACGGACTTTGCATCACGCCATGCTGGTTTTGACAGTGAGTCCAGACTTTGAAGTTGGTGTGAAAGCGCTTGTGGCAAATCTCGCATGCATATGGCTTGTCCGGATTGTGGTACATGTTCACGTGGCGATAAAGTCCTGCACTTGATCTGAAAACCTTCAAACAGCTCCAGCACTTGAACATTTTGTTTGGCCTGAGTTCCCCAGGCTCCTCATTGCTGTTGTCCATGTTCGAATCACAAGGAACGTCACTGAACGCTATGCTTTGATGTGAAAGGCGATGCTCTTTGACTTGCGTAGTCATTTTGAAGGGTATGAAATCATCATCCATCCGCCTCCTCTTCACCAGTGAAGTGTAATATCCCTTGGGGTTTTCATCATAGTTTGGTTGAAAGTCTTTAAAACTTACCGGAAGCTTTTCCCCAATGGTGATGCGGACTATTTCCGAAGGGTCGGCGAGGGGACTGCTGGGTTCGGCTTTAATCCTCAGACTGGTTTGTGAACCTTGAGACTCGTGGTCATTTCCTGATCTAGACTGGAAACTGGACGGCATACCAGTCGAAGCTATATTGTCACTTTCAGGGTACGGCGACTCTTCGCTCTCTGTAACCAACTTGCATATGGACTCTTCTTTACTGGGCGAGTCCTTTAGCTCCAAAGCTGGGGAGAAGACGGGAACAGGACTGTCCATGGAGAGCGACCTGCGAAGCAGACTTTTGATGAGAGGTCCACTCCGGTCTACAGATTGCTGGCTTTGACTTTGCTGGTCTTTTGCAGGTCTGGAATTGTGCGAAAGCTCCACTTTGTCCTCCGTGTCGTCATCAGTACAGTCAGACTGCATGGTAGCACACTGCAAGGACTCTGCAAAAGACACTGAGGAGGTGAACAGCGGCCTCGACAATGTCGATCGATAGTCGGTGCGGTGACCGAGGATAGGCGTTGGAGCAGAAATGATGGAGCCACAGTCTCCGCCCAATTCCGTTTTGCTGGACTTTTGGCTCACTGAGATGATGTTCTCTTTTGGTTTCGAGTGTCCTGAGGATTGGCTAAAATCTTGCGTCAGTGGCGTGTGTTTGTGCGACTTTCCGTGGCTGTTTGAAGTTCTTGTTGGAAGCGTGTGGAAGTCGGACGGCTCTTCTTGACTTTGATGTACAATTACGCTTCTGTTCTGACGGGCGCCGTCCTCCTCCTCTGACGTCACCAGTTGTTTTCTGGACACGTTGTATGACACCTGAGGCCTGACGGACATGATGTTGGTGAGATAGGGTATCCCAAGGCTATACCCAAGTTCCTGTATGGCCGCCAAGGTGCATTTCTCCACAAACAGTGATGATGAGTAGATGTAGTTGAGCACAATCTCAAAAGCATCAGGCTCGCAAAAGTCCAGGTGAATGATGCTCTCTGAGTCCCTCTTGGAGAACACGGACTGGAAATAGTCACTGCAGGCCGCGAGGATGCTCTTGTGGGCCTGATACTGCTGATCGCCCACCAGCAGCACCACATCACAGAGCTGACCCTTCATGCGCTGCTCATTCAGAACACCCAGAAGCGAACATCCATGGATTGGATTGCTGTAATGCACCAGGGTCTCCATTTCACCTATACAGGAGAAAAAAAGACAAGAGTTAGAAAGAAAAGCGTTTGGACAAACCTGTCTGGTTTGTGGTTAAAACACACACAGACTTATTGATTAGTCAAAGTAAACTTTAGGAACACCCTGATTCAATTTTCAGTATCAGTGCTGGCAGAAGCTAATATAAGTTCAGATGTTTTTGAGAAATATGTTATAAAGCATCACAATTGCAGATTTCAGCAAAACAAACAGATTTATTCATCCGTATTAATCCAGATGCACAGGAAAAGTGTGATATCATCGCTGCTTTTTAAATTGGGCGGAGCCTTGAGATCATCATAATACACCTTGTGGACCAAATTTGATTAAAAAGTTTGTTGATTTAATGGAACAAATTGCGCTGCTGCCCCTATCAATCATCTAAAACGTGATGATAGTGTGTGTGCAAGTTTGAAAACGTTTGTGCATAAAAAAATAAATTGTGCTTGGGACATAAATATTCTTCTTCAGTGGATCTTTGAAGCCTGTGTAAAGGAAGAGCTTGCGTGATCTCCATTTTACACACACTGCTTTCTGCTGACGAGGCTCATCATCACGCTTCCTGCTTGAATCATGTTCAGCGGTGCTACCATCACCTGAACTTTAATACAATGTTTTTTGAGGTTTTATGCTGTTTGTAATAGTTTGAATTTTTGTTTAACTGAGCAGTTACACAAACTTTGGGTGGTTTCAGGGGAAAATGTCTCCCCAAAAAAATACAGTAATTTCCCATAACAAGCAAGCAAACAAACACAAACGCAGCATAAAAACACATGCACAAATGACAATAAAAATACAATTCTTTATTCAGGATTTATACGCAAACCGTAAGAAAACGTCATTCGACGAGCCTTGTCACTCTTAGCGCATGCGCACAACCACCGGCAATTACATCACACCTCACGTTACTAACAGTTGTTCCAGTAGCGCGGGCTAGAGACTTTCTCACGGATACACCTCGCGCGCGCGCGTGCGTGCGTGCGTGCGTNNTGTGTTAATACCCCGTAATGACGAAAACACGCGCGCTCCATTTAACACACACACACAACCATTTGTTGATATCAAGTGCTGCTAAAGTGTTACCACATTAGCAAACACGCCACAAGACGCGGCTTGTTAAAAGGTGGGAAACGTCACGGTGTGGACACGCGTGTACGCAAACACACCCACGGCGGCCACAGACGGCACATCCCGCGCGGCGGCCCCGCAGGAGACGCGCGCTTCAGCCTCGTCGCGTCTACGTCAGGAACCACGGAGTTCCGCCAAACAGCGTCGGTCTAGTTCCCTCACACGGGGGAATAAAGTTCACCAGGACGTCGACTCACCCTGGCTGGTCGGCTTCGGTGCCCGCGGAGCTTCGTAACTAGACTTAGTTTTCAGAGTTGCGTTGAACGTGAAGCGGCAGTGATTCCATCCATTTTGTCTTTGACGTCATCCGACTCTTGGGATGAGGTCATCGCTAAGAACGCTCGTCACGTGTGCCGCGCTCTGATTGGCTGCCGCGTAAGCCGTGGGAGTTTATGGAGGAAATGAGCGGAGGATGGCGGACTGGTAAACAGACGAGATGAGTCGCCGCTTGAGCGCGTGACCAATTCAAGAGACGGATAACGCGCATGACGCCCACACGAGCACAACCATAAATAAAATAAAACCATATGGATAATTACAATAAACAATTCACCATAGCTGTTGGAGCAGGTTATTTTTACCATTTTAATAGATACATTAAGCATGAAACTTATACATGTGTTATGTAATATTTCACTAGTACAGATGGACAGTTTTCTATTGATTTGAAAGTCAATTCAATTTAACTAGTGGTTAAATATGTTCACCTTGATCAACAGCAACACTGTTTTTCAGCTGTGTGATCTGTCAATAAAAGTGATTTACTTTGTGATTCTTTATTGATGTTAAGTGACACTTAAAATGTAAAATTTCTCAAATGTGGTACAAATAATGATTTTGTTCTGTCTGTCTGTCAGAATATCTTAAGCTGAAAGCACAAACAGTTTTTTCTGACTATTTACATTTATTTTGAGTGAATGAACTTTAAAGTCACAGTTGGGAAATGCAGTTACTGGAATCGCCACATAAACGATAAGAAAATGTACACGGTAGTAATAGTAATTTTTTAAAAAGTAAAAAAAAAAAACAAAAAAAGACAAGTAAAGAATAACAATGTGGTAATATTTACATGTCTAATTTATTAAATGATGTGATTTCTACAATCAATCTACATTGCTTTACCCTGGTTGCAGGGGACACTCGCCGAGGTTGACGGAGACCCATCAACTGAAGCCCAGTGTCTGTCATGAACAGAATGAGGAGAGGGAGGAGAGTAAATCCCTGCTACTCTACCTCATCCCTAAGGGTAGTTCAATTCAATTCAAAAAACTTTATTCATCCCCAGGGGGAAATTGCTTTTTTGGTTACAGTTGCTCAACCGAACAAAAAATTACACAAAAGATAAATATAATAATAATAATAATAAAAGAAGCAAAAAATAGAAAGGTACATCTGCATACAAATCTCTGTATAGTACAAATAAGTAAAAAAAAAAAAAAGTGACTAACAATAAATAGTTGCGTGAAGATATTGCACATAACCAGAAAAAAATACGGGTTGAACCAATAATGCTCATAGAAAGTTAAAAGAAAACGTCAAAGTCCCTGCACTTATGGAGAGGAGTTGTACAGTCTGATGGCCACAGGTATGAAGGATCTCCGGAAGCGTTCTGTGGAACACTTAGCAGCGATCAACGTCAGGCAGAGTATCGCATGTGTGAAGAGACATGACAGGTGTATAATCACCTGAATCTGAGAGGCTTCAGATGACCATTGAATCTGAGAGGCACTGGGTGACCATTACTTACTCATGTTCGTGGAGCCAGTGAACAGAGGCTGGACCGCTCAGAGGCTGAGAGGACTCTTTTGGCCGATACCCTCAGGTGAGCTGAGCGGACTGGTAGTGCCTTCACCTCCTTGGGACCTGAAGTGGTCTGCCCACATAGACACTGTCCGCAAGAAGGCTCACCAGAGGCTTTACCTCCTCAGAGAGCTCTGGAAGTTCAACCTGCCCCAAGAGCTGCTGATCATCTTCTACACGGCCATAATCCAGTCTGTCCTCTGCACCTCCATCACCGTGTGGTTTGGCTCATCCACCAAACAGGACAGACACGGACTGCAGGGGGTGGTCTGGTCAGCAGAGAGGATCATTGGGACTGAACTTCCATCGATCGAGCATCTGTACCGGACCAGACTCAGGATCTGTACCAGCATCTGTACCAGACCATCTGACCAGACTCAGGAAAAGAGCCGTCAGCATCACCGCTGACCCCACACACCCCGCCCACAGACTGTTCAAACTCCTCCCCTCTGGCAGGCGTCACAGAGCCATAAACACCAGAACCACCAGACACAGAGTCCGCTTCTTCCCTCAGGCCGTGTTTGAGCTGAATTCTACAGGACACACAATCTGAACAGTGTGCAATAATCTGCTGCAAGAAATGTGCAATAACGTTATTTATGTTTCCTTTATTTCATGCCATTGTTTTTATTTTCCTTTTTCTTGTTTCTTTTATTTTATTTACATATTTATGTTTATATTTCCAAAAGAGGGGAAAAGGCGGAGTCAGTCCAAACTCAATTCTCTGTTGTCATCGCAACTTGGCCAATAAAGTTTTCAGATTTTTTCTGATTTAGGTGGAACGTTCACTGTAGAAACAGAATCTGACATCACAGGCAGGGGTTTTGCTCTACAGACCTGCACCTCCACTGCAGAGATTATCTGTGTGAATACCGACTCTCTACCCAACTCGTAGAATTGGCTAAAGGTATAGGGTGCAGCTCTGCATATGTCTGCTAGAGAGACGCCTCTCGCCACAGCGTTGCGGTGAGGTGGAGTGAAATCTAGCCACAGGGGTTTCTAGCCAGTGACTTTTCTGCCAGTCCCAGGGCTACTGTTGGTCGAAGAAGGAGAGGAGGCAGGAGGGTGCGTGAACAGAGAGAGAAGAGGATGGACAGGAGCATAGACCTGAGAATAGGGACTCTTAACGTCGGCACAATGACAGGGAAAGGCAGGCTGACATGATGGAGAGAAGGAAGGTAGATGTACCATGTGTGCAAGAAACAAGCAGCAGAGGTGTGCTACATGTGCTACATACAAATGTGCTACCATGGTGAGGATAGGAAGAGAAACGGTGCAGGAGTGATCCTGAAGAAGGAGCTGGGGAGCAATGTGCTAGAGGTGAGAAGAGTCTCAGACAGGGTGATGAGCTTAAAGCTGGAAGTTGAAGTGGTGATGGTGAATGTGGTCAGTGGGTATGCTCCACAAGTGGGCTGTGAGTTAGAAGAGAAGGAGAGATTCTGGAGTGAGTTTGATGAGGTCATAGAGAGTATTCCCAGAGGGGAGAGACTGGTTGTCGGAGCAGACTTCAATGGTCATGTTGGTGAGGGGAACAGAGGTGATGAGGATGTGATGGGCAGGTTTGGTGTGAAGGAAACAGATGGTGGTAGACTTTGCTAAGAGGATGGAAATGGCTGTAGTCAACACTTACTTCAAGAAGAGAGAGGAACACAGAGTGACATACAAGAGTGGAGGTAGGAGTACACAGGTGGACTACATGTTATGTAGACAAGGCTTTTTGAGAGAGGTCAGTGACTGCAAAGTGGTGGTAGGAGAGAGTGTAGCCAGACAGCACCGCATGGTGGTGTGTAAGATGATGCTGGTGGTCAGGAGCAGTGTTGGGAGTAACGCGTTACACAAGTAACATATTACAATAATATATTGCTTTTTGCTGTAACGCAGTACTTATATGTAACTTATTACTTATAGTATTTTCAGGAATATATTACTCGTTACATGCAAGTAACGCTTGCATTACATCAAATCTTTCACTTTCATGACAATAAATCAAACATTTAATATTTCCTGTTGGTAAATCGAGACGTAAGTCATTCGTCTTTCGCCTTTCGCTGGTGAAGCGTTGTATTTTGTAACGCTGCTCTGAGCTCGAGGTGTGCAGCTATTGGCTCCGCCTGGTTTGCGTTTGCGTTTGCAAATTCATCCATGCAGACATGCATGCATGAATTCGTTGGCACGGTTCATTGGCATGTTTGATGAGTTGAAGTGGCGAATCGGCATCCGATCTCCCATCATCAGTCCCACTGACACACATCCAAGTGAACTGACGATGAAAGAGAACACGCGACTTCTTGGGAAATCGACTCACAACCTTTATCGGAACCAGTCAATTTTCCGATAAAAAAAAATTCCAAGGAATTTAGACACCCAAGAACTGCCGTAAAAGTAACCGAAAACCTATAATTATTCAAAGGAACTAGTTTGTTTTTCACATCCCAATTTTTTTATTTTATGTCCTATTCAGAAACATGGAGCTATTATGTCCGCCTTTTTAATAGAAACCCGCTTCAGTGAATATTTAGCTGGACTATATAGGTCATTTACAGAAACCCACTAGATATTTGAACCTACAACTTTGTGTTTCAGGTTGTGTTTCTTAACCACTCAGCCACAGCTTGATTGAAACATGGGACGTTAAGTGATGCAAAGTCTGCTCCCTCTCCTGAAGGAGAACTTGTGATTCAGTAGCATCCTCTAATTACTCTCACACCACATTTGCTGCTCAATTTATTCATGTGCCGGGCTGGAGGACGGTGGTTATATAAAATCCCACAGCCATCATTTGGAAAACATCACGCGGTTGAAGTTTTAGCGTCTTATTCAGAAACAGAATAAGTAGGTCTATCTAAGCGTTTGATGTAATTGCATGTATTTTCCTGGTATTGTTTAGTTTCACACCTGTGGAGATGAGGAGAGTCACACGGGGGACGTGGAGGGGGTCTGTGGGGAGAGACTGAAGGAGGAAGAGGAGGAGAGCGGTCTTCACAGAGGTTTGTTTGCAACAGTGAAATGAGCAGGTCAAAATGTCCTAGAAGTGTAACGATCAGAAAAGAAGCACATATCAAGATGCTTTGGGCGGCCTGCTTCATCTCAGCTCTCCTCGGCCTCGGAAGAGGACAAAGCACTTCATTTGAAGGTAAGAGAAATCTTCTGTTCGTTTATAGTGCATGTCTCTTACATAATATATGCATTTGTTTATTAATCATACAAAGTATAGTAAACATGAACATATAGACGTTATTTTCATATAAAAAAGCTAGCTCTTATACATGTAAAACGTGCGGAGTACATATGTCTATTTCAGTAAAAAGTTATGCATATATACATATACTGTATAAACGTGTGTGTGTGTGTGTGTGTGTGTGCGCGCGGGCTTGTGTGCGTGTGTGTGTGTTAAAACATTGTTTGCAACTCTTACTCGGAGATGCTGGATATACAAAATGTAATTGAAACCAAATAAAGAATTCTCCTCTGTGTGATACTAAAGCGTCTTGTTGTAATTATTTTTTTAGGTTCAGCTTCACCTTCACAGAATGTCCCAGTGCCGTCTGAGATCCCAGCTCAGATCACCAGCAGCGCTACTACAGGTCCATCTAGAACCAGCAGCCAGACGCTTCAGAGCAGCACCACGTCATCAAGCCCGCGCGTGACCACGCCCATCTCTCACGCGCTCTCCAGCATCAGCGCAGACTGCATCCCTGGATACTCCACAGTTGCCGTGAGACTGGACTTCCTGAAAGCCCTCAGCATCCCTCCAGCCGCCCTGTTTCTCGGACTCCCGGAATGTGGAGCCGGTGCGAGCAACTCTTCACACGTGAGACTCACAGCGGCCTGGAATCAGTGTGGCACCGCGCTGAGTCACGTAAGAGCCGAACAGATCCGGCTTGGTGACGCGTGTGTGCCGATTCTGTTGGCTTGTGTGTTTTAGAACAGCACCCATAACACTGCCAGTGTGACCCTGTACAGCAGCAGGAGCCGTTCTGTCACGCGCCTGGAAGTTCCTGTGAGCTGCACTTTCCCCAGCAGCATCATCGTCTCCGCGGGATACGCCTCCCCCGGGTCCTTTGCTCCCATAGCAACTGTCGCCATGGAGCTTGTTTTTCTCCCTCTGTTACTTCTGTTCGCCATCTTTTGTCATGCCAGACACATCTGTTTGTCTGTCCGTCCTTCTTTCTGTCTGTAAATCCATCCGTATGTGTGCAGACGTACAGTATCGTGATGGCTGCTGTATCAAACTGGCCTTTGCCATTCACAGGACTACTGACACAATAGTCGACCCCGTGATTGGATCCGGAAGTTTCCAGGTCCTGGTGCGATTTCTGAACGGGACGTCCCCGTTTCCGGACAACTACACGCTGTCTCCTGCTGAAGAGGTGATGGTGGATGTTTCAGTCAACACCACCGTCGACCAGATCAAAGTCGTTATCAGCAGGTGCTGGGCCACGCCCACCTGGAACTCAACACAGCTGCCCTTCTTCCTGTTCCTGGCTGACGGGTTAGTGTCACACACACACATACAAGTTTATAGCATACTTACATACAAGCAGGGGTGTAAAGAGTACCAGACCGACATACTTGAGTAAAAGTACAGATACTTACTGTAAAAATGACTCCAATACAAGTAACAAGTCACCAATTTCAAAAAGACTTCAGTCAAAGTAGCAAAGTATCCAATTTTAAAAGAACTTGGGTATTAAGAAGTATTTTTATTCGTGCTCAATATAGGCCCAAAAAAAAAAGAAATGTGAAAACAAACTATTGTTTTCCAAGACAGAAACAGAATTTAACCTCAGTGTTTGAAAACCAAAGTAGATAAAAAGAACAAAAAGTCAGTCTCAATCACTTACATTTGCTAGTAGATATAAAATAAAATGATTAATCTGATTAGTAAATTATATATTATATGTATTATATAAAGTTATATTTAATATAATAACATTTGTAAAACACATTTGTACGCCCCTAATTCGCGTCCTTGTGGTTTATAATTCATAAATAGCCTCCATTACCTTCAGCAGCCTAAAGATGGCGATATTCACCTCGTTCACCCAAGAAATTAACCGCGGTATAAATCACAATTACAATGTAACGAGTAACGATAAGTGTTCGTTCAAATGTAGTGGAGTGAGAAGTACTGCTACTCAATCACAAATGCAGTGGAGTAGAGAGTAAAAGTTGCTTATATTTTTGATACTCAGTGCAAGTACGAAGTAGCCAAAAACATACTTAAGTGAAGTAACCAGATACATTTACTCAAGTACCTTACAGCCCTGCATACAAGTTTGCATACAAAACAATACGGTATATATAACCTTAACAAAATCAAATTGTAAGTTTTGAAATATTATTATTGACCCTCAAACGGGCTTCACAGTTTTGAGCCCAGTCAAAGGTCCCAAAGGTGTCCATAGGGCCTAGCAAACCTAGCACTTGGGGCCTGCAAACACACACACACACACACACACACACTCACGCATGCACGCACACACACACACACGCATTTGTAAAACATTTGTAAAGGTTCCAATTCTCTCAGCTGTCCAGTTCCAGACACGCACACAAGGGTTTTCCAGAACGGAAACGGCACCGTGTCTTTTCTCTCGGTGAGGATCTTCTCGTTTGTGGACTTGGACGTCATCTACCTGCACTGTCAGATCCAGATCTGTGTGGAACTTCCGGCCGACACCTGTAAACCTGTGAGCTTACAGTATCTCTCTCTCTCTCTCTCTCTCTCTCTCTCTCTCTCTCTCTCTCACTTTCCTTCTGAGCACGTTCACTCTTTATGTTTCAGAGCTGTTTGAGCAGATCCTTAAGATCTCCCAGTTTTATTGGGGCAACTAAAGCTTCGTTTGGCCCTCTGAGGAGGTCACAGACAGGTACAGCGTGTCTCCTGAAGTGCAGCTGGAAAGGTTCTCTCCTGTAACCCTCATTGGTTCTGCAGATCACACCCAGAGCGACGCATCCGACATGGTGATGATTGTGGGACTGGCTCTGCTTGGCTGTGGACTCCTTCTGTCGTCTCTGGCCGCTGTTGCAGGACTGATTCATCACAAAAGAAAAGTGGGAAACTACAATCTAAATTTGAAACCTCAACAGGAGAATTTTACTTGTAACGTGTTCCATACGTAACCGCTCTCACGTAAGTTTACTAAAGCTAGTGAGAAAAATTTATATTTTATATTTACATTTTTGATCTAATGTCTTTCTGTGCTTGCTTGGGTTTCCTCCAGAACTCCAGTGTGTGCTTCTGTGGGTCACACACTGTGATTGGTTAGTCACATCAGGGGGTGTGTCCCACCTTCAGATCCAGAGTTGCGGGGATTGACTGCAGATCCCCGTGGACTAGAGGTAGATGTGTGAAAGTGGATGTGTGGAATGTGGATAGTTGTCTGGAGAAATATGTAACAATGCTTACTTTGGGATCCACTAGAAGGCGCCATGACCTTTGTTTATCCTTGTGTTAATACAGCTTCAGTCAATAATTACATTGTTCATTATTCAGTATATAAGACACTTTAAGAGTCTGTGCATGTTCACCTTCAGGAGAATCAACAGCAACAACACAAGACTCGCTGCTGCTAGGTAGTTTTATGTGTGCAAGATATTAAATGTGCAATTTTCTAAAAACTTGTGTGTCGAGGGAATTTTGAAAGAAAAAAATGAACTACTGAAAATATGTGTCCTGAATGTGATTTTTATCTTACACATTGAGATACAAGAAATATTGTCATTGCTTTTTGTAGAGAAAAACATGAATATTCTGCATGATTGAGTTCAGTCATTTGGTTCGACCTCCCGTTTTTACTCATGGGAAAGAAGAAATCCCCAGGTCGAGATTACGGTATTTCTTTAAGTGTCCTTGAGAAGAAGTGAGAGCGAAATATTTCAATTTTTCATTAGATCTTTGTCTGAGTCTCTTTTAGTGTGTTTCACCAGACGTGACCTATGAATGATTTATTATATATATATGTATATATGAAAACAGCTGACCTAGAAAACGTGACGTGACAGCGGATCAACCGCCATGCATGCAAGTATAGAAAATGTAGAATACATGGAGGGTCTTCAGACACCATTACATTGCATTCATGTATGAACAGCACCCCATATTGACAGAAAAAAATGAAATTTATGGTGATTTAGAAAAAAACGAAACCTTTTGTTGAGCCACTTTTGCGTTATTTGAGATGTGAGCTCAGGGTCATTTTCTTGTTCTGCCCAGTCAGAGCTACAAATACTTGAATTAAACAGCAGAAGCCAGGTGAACACTGATTTAATGACATTTATTAGACATGTAAACAATACGTACTTTATGTGCACGTGGATAGACAAGGTTCTCTAATCTAAATGACACAATGAATAGAGAAAAACAACATAATCAATTCATAGCACCATTTCGGTCCAGCGAGCAAGAAATATAATATTCATATAAGCATCTGTTCTTATCAGGAAGATCATCATAAGACTTGTGTATATACAGTACCGTGATTTACAACGCCAAGGACGTCAGGGCCAATCAAGAACAAACTTCAATAAAGCTCAAATATGAAATAACATTAATATGATAAAATGTGATAAAAAACCTAAATAAACAATGTGTGTGTGTGTGTGTGTGTGTGTGAAATGAAATAAAATAAAAATGAAATTTTAAACTTTGTTCTCATTCATCGGTCCTAAAACGTCACTCAATCCTCACTAAACAAAATAGAATTAAATATTCTATTTTTATTAACAAAGAATTCTGGATGAGATGTTCTGCCGCTGTAGCTGCCTGTTAGACGCCCCCGGGGAAGCGAGTGTCAGTAGCGCACGTCTGGGGCGAAGTGAACTACTCCACGGGCCCGTGGTTCCGCTCGTTCCACCAGTGATTCTCCTCCAGAGGTGCCCGCGGAATAATAATCACTGACTCGTCCCAGGCCAGACTCACACTCACTGAGCAGCAGTCCCAGGACCATAGAGAGGGGGGGGGGGGTGATGGAGAGAAAGAAAGACAAATAAAGTGGGGAAAGAAGGTGAATAAGACATTAGCAAAAAGAGAGATAGAGTGAACGAGAGAGAGAGTGTAAGAAGCATTACTGAAAATAACAAAAGTTAAGAGAGGAAACTACACACCCGACAAACTTTCACCAACCTGAGATCTTCGTTTTTCATTTTGAGTTTCAGGCTGAAGTAAAAGCCAAGAATTGATAATAATTGATGTGAAGCCAATATACCGCTAGACATTAGAATCCTGATCTCAGTTTGATTAAAGCGACAATCAAATCAGCGTCAACAAAGAAGCATCGAAATACACACAGATGAATGTGAAGATTTCAAACAAGTGTTCTGAAAGCAGCAAACTCTGTCTTCTGGAAGTGAAGTGGAAATGATTTTCACACAATTCATTTGGAACAATTCCAATGAGAAGAAACAAAGCAATGACTCATGAGAGGAAAAAATGTCTCCAATTTTGTTTTATGTTAGAGTGGGGTCTCACCATTCTTATATACCTACTTACACACCCATCACGATGCCCTCACCTTGAATTTAACTTGAGCTAAAACTCAACTGTAACTTAAGCTCTAAAACGACCCTCAAACAGGATTAAAAATTGAGGAGTCAGACTAAGGTCCCTGTAAATGATCATAGGTCCCCACTTTGACATAAATGCCTATACACACATGTAATGGAGCAGAAGGTGTCTAGGGAATGAAAGGCGCTTCGGATGCTTTACTATATCAATATGCAGAGTTGTAAAGAGTACCAGACAAACATACTTAAGTAAAAGTACAAATACGTACTGTGTAAGTTACTCCAATACAAGTAAAAAGTCACCACTATAAAAAGACTTGAGTCAAAGTAGCAAAGTATGGAATTTTAATAGAACTTGAGTATTTTACTCGTACTAAATTTAGGCTAAAGAAACACAAAGAAATGTGAAAAAAGTCTCTTCATGAAGTTTTATTTTCTAATACAAAAACTAAATTTAACACCTCGATGTTTCAAAAATGGTAAAACTTATTAAATAAGGAACAAAAAGTCAGTCTCAATCAAACTCAAATGTGCAAAATAAATAAAATGAATCATATACAATAAAATCCTTGTATATATTCACGCCTCTAAATCGCCCCGTTCGCCCAAGAAATGAACAATAAAAATCGATAATAGTTTGTCGCGCACAAACTAAATGTAACGAGTAACGATAAGTGTCAATTCAAATGTAGTGGAGTGAAAAGTACAGCTACTCAATCAGAATTGCAGTGGAGTAGAGAGTAAAAGTTGCTTCTATTTTTGACACTCAGTACAAGTACGAAGTAGCCACAACCATACTTAAGTAAAGTAACAAAGTACATTTACTCAAGTACCTTACACCTCTGTCAATCTGTCAGAAAGCAATGCGTGCCAATGGTCCTCGGCCGGGTCCATATGGAAGAGAAATGGCGGTGGATGAGAAGTGAAGGCCATGGGAGCTTTACCTGGGTTCGGGCTGCGTACAGCGCCACAGGTGCTGCTTTAGCGTCTGCACCCAGCCTATGTCACGGATGGGCTGACAGAGCTGAATGTGGTGGGACTGTTCTAGCATGAGCCTTGAAACCAACCACAAGATAACGCGTTAGCACCCCTCAAACTCCTGATGTCCCCCTTCCGCCGATGAATAAAACAAGCCTGATCCAGTAATTGATTCATCTGGGAAATTACAAAGATTAAATATGCAAATAATTTGACCCGAATAGCTTGACCTTAAAGTTCATTGATGAACACATTTTTAGTTACAATTTGTATACATTTTAGTTTTATTTTTATCGTTTAAGTGAACAAAAGCATTCTGGTAACCGTCTCTCCCAATCAACTAGGAGAATAAGAAAATGTCAATTGTTAAATCTCCAATTCAACAAATTTGTATAAAACGTCTATGGTTACTAGCGTAACATATGTTCCCAGAATTGTCAGACGTATGTCAGTGAACTGAGGATGGAAGGGAACCATATTAATTTCTACCAAACATGATTTTGAAAAAACATCAAATATTGAAATCTTGTGGACATTTTGAGGGTTGGAACGGATTGAGTGATGGGGAAAATGTATTTGAAGTGCGAGCGACGGAACCAATTGAACCAGTAGATCAAGGGCCCATTGTATACGTCAGTAGCGATCAAGAGAGAAACACAAACTGGATGGATTTTTAAAAAATTGGATTTACGTTTTGGTGGAAAATTGGTGGAAGCACAAGTTTGTGAAAAAAAAATAAAATTTTTGTGAAAGAAACAAATTAAACTTTTTTTAGATTAAAAAAAAAAACATTTTCTGAAGGAAAACGAAGAGAACAAATGTTAAAATAATTATTATAATCATAAAGTAATCAGGGAACTCCAGCCTTAAGTAAAACATGGCCCCACCCACAAAAGTTGCGTGCAATGGGTGGAGCTTTGTTTTATTCATGGGAGTAATTAAGTAGCTCGTAATTAAGGTGTAAAGTTACAAAAGGTCTCGTTTTACAGTATTCACGTTTTACATGATGTAAAATCAGCAAAACATTTTAAATTAATTGAACATCTCTTTACAGAGATCTGTATTTATTTACGCCAGGAATTTAGAGAAAAGAATTATCCACATTCTCTCAATCAAAGGCTCAAATATATTTAGTAGGAATGCAAAAAACTGTGCATACATCGCAACTCTGGCGGTTTTACGCAGAACTAAAAATATCCCAGAACCTGCAGCAAAACATCAGTTCTCCTCCGTGTGGATTTAACTGCGGACTATAGACAGAACACCCAACCCTCCTGCGTCCACACAAAACCCACGAGACGTCGCTGTTTCTGCGTTTGCATTTATTCAGTTCAATAAATAAGAGCAAGCAGGAGAGAAGACAATTCACATCACACAGCATCTTCACAGCACATCCATTGTTCCTTTTCTTTCAGTCGGCAAGAGCTATAAATAGCAGTGGTTCTGAGCAAATGAAGCACCCCGCTAGCTTCTCCTCCGTCTCCGCGTAATCTCCGCAATAATTGAGTCACAAAAAGCGGCCAATGAGAAAAGCCGAGGCCTTCAGCTCTGCGCTGTGAGTAGCCTCTTCTCTTACAGTCCAGCGTCAAACACACGTTCTGGATCTTTCATGTCAGCTCTGAAGTCGGACTGAAGAACTACTGAATGTGATGCAAGCAAGATAGATTTATTCTGCTGGACAGTTGGTATTTTGTTTAATGTTTTTTATTTAATTGTCCTTTTTTGAATCACGATTCTGTGATTACTCACGATGAATCAGAATATGCTTTATGCAATTAACTGTGAATAAAAAAAAAATTTGCTTTTATGATTACACATAATTAATCAAATAACCTCATCTTGTGATTCATGATTCATCAAATAAATGACAATAAATGTGATTAATCTAATGTGATTAATCACAACAATCCATTCAGTGATAGTCACAATGAATTGTACAATTCTCTGCAACTAGTCACAATAAATCAGATTGTACATGTTTAAATAGAAAATTTCAAGATAATCAAATCATTTGACAACTAAAATATAATAATAATAAAGCTGAGTTTTCATTATATGCCGCTGTAATTGTAACGATTGATTGATTACTATTACATTTTCAACACTGTCAAATCTCCTAGTCCTTCAGTCGCGGAAAAAGATTGCAGGCCGAGCGCTCGGATTGGATAAACGGGACAATGACACCACATATATGGAGACAAGAGACAGGGGGTCTGTAGGGGGTGGTCCATGATAGCATAGCATGAGCATAAAAAAAGCAAAGCATGATCTTAGACAACACACCTCCATATTAGTGAATGCAGCAGGTGACAAGATGCAACATCTTTTGCCTTTCATCACAAAATGAAACAATGAAAATGTCAAATAAGCGCGTTTGGTGAATTTAAAGCAGTAACAGCTTAATTTCTCTCTACTTTACCATTTCCATCACCTCAAATTCCCAAAAGTGGGAGTGTGGTTCTGGAAAAACTAAACAAGAACTTCTCATCAGTAAAACATTCAAAGCAAAGAAAAACCAACGAAAAAAAGGAAAAGACCTTTTAGTCCAGACATCCATTCTCCACAGAATGTTCCAGCAGATGCTTTACCTGCTGCTCTACTCGGACATTTGTACACCACTCAACAACATGTAGGAGAAATTCAGCCTGTTTGGAGATACTGGTGTTTCCATAAAGCCAGTGAGATAAATCTATGATATGGAATGACAGCCAAAAAAAAATCAAGATTGTGTTGTTAACAGCACCTTGCTATCGAGTTCAAAGCGTAACCGAAGCGAAGCAAGCAGAGAAACAGAAGAACCCGCTCTCAGAAACAAAGATGCACATTTATCAAAGATTTGAGGTTTACCTGATAGACCATACAAATCTACACAAAATCACTGCAAGTCAACCTTTGATAAATGAAAGCGCGAGCATCTGAGGGCGCGGGAAACATTCCCAACGGCTCCATGCAGGACACGAGCATCCACTTGCCAGGCAGTGAAGTGGTTGCCATGGAAACACCACCATGGCGATGAGCAGTGTAGGCGGGGCTACAGTAAATGTAAACGCTTTGATTCTGCTGGCGACGCCGTGTGAGGCAAAAAAGGGGAAAACCATCAACTTTGACCCAGAAAAGCGGCTGATTACAGTACACCGTCTTCTCAAAGAAAATGAGAAAAGAAATAAAAAAAAAACGGGCAGATAGAGCAGATTGGGAAGCTACTGTGAATTAAACGGAAAATCAGAAATCAAGAAGTAGCTCTAGATTGTGTTGCAGGAACTATTATTGAATAGTTTTGCGGCCTTGGTTTCACCCTTGCAGAACAAGACTAAGTGAGAGAAGAAGTGCAATGGTTTTTACTCTTTTGCCTCAGCCAGTTTGTTGTTGGACTCTTTACTTTTCTCCTTGTCGCCCGGCACCGCGCGGCTCTCCGCCTGGTTCTCGGAGCTCTTCTTTTTGGAGCCGCGGACCGACGTCACCTGCCCCTCCCTGGACTTCTTCACTGGTTTGCCAGACGGGGCGATGCTCTTTTTGGGTTTTGCACGAGGAAGACTGGCTCTCTCAGCCTGCAGGAAGACGTTGAGGAAATTAAACGGCACTGCCATTATACAGAAAAAGAACAGCACTAGCACAGTGTGTCACAAACTCTGGAGTGTTCGTTTGTTTTTGGGCACTTTATTTTGAGTTTCATGTCACGTGGTATTGTTTTGATTGGTCTGTGTGTATCATCCTTGTCCAGGTGCTTTTGTGTTTATCACTTAGTGTCTGTGTTCAGTTCATTGTCTTGTTGCCAGCTGGTTCTCGTTCATTCACTCGTTTATAATGATCACGTTAATTTTTGCTTTGTCCAGCTGTCTGTGATTGCGTATTTATTCCCCACTCTGTGCACGTGTTCTCTGTCTGAGTGTCACATGTGACTGTCTGTCTTCTTGCCGTTTCACTTCGTATCTAAAAGTTATCCAGTCTTGTTTTCAAGTTTATCTAGTTGTCCCCAGTGTAGTGTGTTTCTAAACTCTGCGCTATTTGGATTAAACCTTTTGTGTCACTCCAACCCCTGAATCTCGTGGTGTCTGTGCTGTGCACGTGGGTCCTATCTCCAGCCTAGTGACAGTCGGCCCGTGTCACAGTGTGCCGACAATTCAAGAAGACATGACAGTTACGGCTAAGGCTAACACACACCTTACTATGCTCTCTGTACGGCTCATGGTACAGCGTTCGTATCCTTCTGCGCTCCAGAGCCTTGTTGTCATCAGACATCAGCAGCTTGGCCTCGTGGGCCCTGTAGGTGGCGCTGTAGCTGGTCTCTAGGTCCGTCTTCTCATCCGGTGGCTGGTACTGAGACTTCGCTCTGATGAGCTGCACAGGTTTCACGTCGGTGTAGGCTTTAAATTCAGTCCTGGGGTGAAACACACATCACGAGTTCAATGCGATGACAAGGCGACAGTTATTAGCAGCATTTACTGCTTAACAAGAGACAGGAACAAAGTGTATGTATGTGTGTAAAGAACTTGCACAGTACGAATGTTCACAATCGATTCTATTAATTGTTTCTCAGCACCACCTTGTGTCTCAAAGTGAAGGTGCAAGTCACTCTGCTAATCAACAGCGAAAATTGCTATTTCAATGAAAGCAAAAAGACATTGACAGTTTTAAATTGCAAAGGTTTTAACAGTTACCTTTGAATTTTTTTTTAGGAACTGTTGAGATGTACAGTATACGTGGAATATTACAGCAGTGGTTTAAGTATGATAATATATTTACTAAAATTGTTATTTGATGGAAATTTTTGACAGCAAACAACATATTCATCGGATTCCTGTTGTTAAATTATTACATGAACATGATATTATCTGAACCAAATACTGTAGTAAAATATTTTATATCAATTGTATAAAAGTTAACAGCAGTTTAAGAACAATTGTATGCCAAACATGTAACATCAACAGTCAGTAAAGTCAGTAAACAGTGAAAGTAGGGCTGGGCGATAGACCGGTATTGAGATGTGCCACGATATGGATTTTGCAATATCGTGGATACCGTGATAATTCATGAATTAGATTTTTATATAAGTATATAAACACCTTAATACAGTATTACACATTAGTTTCGTTACAAGTTGTAACCTTCAACTACCAATGACGGCACAGACATTGCTAATCGAACACAGTTTGTACTTCACGCGCATATGCGTGCCGCTCCGTTTTCTGCGCTGTGCCTTTAAAAGAAGAGCGGCTGTTTTGATTTTAAAGACGCGTGCGAGAAAATCTGCTTGTTTTATTTTGATCAAGGTTTGTTTTCGTTTGGAAATCATGGTTTCATTGTTTCACAAGATTCTGCGCGAGAAAGAAAGCGAGACAACGTATGTAATTATTGCATACTAAGATGGCGGTGACCGCGCTCTGCGGATCTCTGCATTTGCCGTATAAGACGCACCAACTTTCACCCTCAGTTTTGGGAAGAAAAAGTGCGTCTTATACGGCGAAAAATACGGTATTTGGTAGGTTGACTTTGGGCGCAGTGGGTAGCTTAGTCGCCTCATAGCAAGGTCTTGTTCGAGAGTCATTCTCGAGGCCCGGTCTGGGATTTCTGCATGTAGTATCCGTGCTTGCTTGGGTTTCTTCCGGGTCTCCGGTTTACTTCCCCATAAGTGTGACTGACAGTGTTATTGTGCTTGTGTCCTTCTCTGTGATTGGTTGGCCCCAACACAGGGGGTGTGTCCCACCTTCAGGTCTATGGTGGCATTGGCATCAGCTTATGGTAGTTGTTGTAAAGCATCACGCTGAGACAGAAGCTGAAAGACGTTACGTAACGCGGTGAGAATCAGCAGCACAAAGGCAACTCAGAGGAGAGAGAAGCCTTGGGCACTACACACTCACACACACACACACACACACACACACAGACGGACACGTCATTACGACAGAAAGTGGTCTGTCCACGTGGGCCTTTGGCGCACACACAACGAGCTTTGTGTAAATTAGAGCCTGGTACCAGCTGTCGAGTCACACGGCATCAGCACACGTTCACATCTGCTTGTTCGTCCTAAACAAACACTGTGTCTTCTTTCTGTGAGCTGAAATGCAACTTAGCTGTAAACCTCGGTTCTCTCGAGGGCTTCCCTCAACATCCCTGTCACTAAGGTTACAGGCATCCACTAGAGATATTCACTGGGGGTCCACAGTGATACATTGTGGGACCACCTCACTACTGAATGACAACTAGTGCTAACAGCCTGGAGATGTTTTGGCCTTTTCAGCGCCTCACAAATTCTCGTCCGCATTATTCAGATCTACCAGCAACCGAAGCCTTTGCTTCTAATCATGTCCCTCAGCCTCGATCGATAAGTTTCCTCCACTGGCATCATCTTTCTGCTTTAGCATGACTTATTCTTATTCCCAAAGAGAAGCCCAATGAGATTAGAGACGTATTACTGCTCTGTAAGGGAAACTCTCTCACTCACTCACTCACTCGGTCTCTCTCTCTCTCTCTCTCTCTCTCACACACACACACGCACACACAAACTCACTCACATTCCGCTGTCAAGCTTATTGATTTTAACTGAATGGCCAGAGTTGCACATAGTTAAGGAGCAAGACAGACAGAGAGGGGAGATAGTAAAAGAAATAGTGTCTCTGTGTCTGTGTGTGGGTGCGTGGACGCGTGTGTGTGAGAAGCAGAATAAGATAGGCTGAGTGTAAGAGAGAGTGTGTGAGAGAAAGAAACAAAGAGTCTAAGAGAGAGAGGGGGAGAGAAAATATAGAGTGAGTGAATGAGCGAGCGTGTGTGTGAGTGTCTGAGAGAGAAAGATGGAAAGAAAGAAAGAGAGAAAGAGATATTGGTGAGAGAAAATGAAAGCAAAGTGTCAAAAGCCAATACAGTTCAGCTCGTTCTGACGTGGGATCTCCCACTTTGACTCGCAGCCAAACAGCTCCATATATATATATGGATATATATATATCACATATATCAGTTTATATCCACTAATCCGTGACTTTATGAACATTCAAAGCAGAAACAATGACAAATCTAATATCATTACCATAACTAAAACGTTCCAAACAAATGTTAAATTGTTATTATTGTATTTGTGATTTCTTTTTTTAATTGTATTTATTTTTATGTCTCCCTGTTATTGCTTTTTATTCAGTACAGCAGCGCCCGCGCGCGCACAACTACTGAATTGCTGTCCTTTACGCATGCGCTTTTCACGGAAAGCTATGAACTCAAGGCCCTGATCTGCTGATAAAGTCTAGATTAGGATACCTTCCCAGTGTTTTCCACATTGAGCCACAGAACGTGTGGAATCCAAACCACTGCTCGTTACCTGTAGGAACTGCCCGAGGTCACTTCCTGTTTGATCTGCCGGTTCAGCGCGTCCACCGCCGCCCTCCCCGTCCTCTCCGCGCTCAGCCCGGGTTTGCTTCCCGGAACCGGCACCGCTTTTTTGGCGTGCCTCTTTTTCTTTTCCATGCAAATGATCTCCTTCTCTTGCAGCTTGTCGGCAGTCTCGCTCTTCTCCAGCCCAGTGTCCATCACCGCCTCTCTGCTGATGCATCTGGCTCGGTCGTGGATTCGGCCGGTGCCCACCGAGATGCTCGGCGATGGTTTGGGAATCCAGGGATGGTCCCCTCTTTTTGGGATGGGCCAAGGTTTGAAGTCCTTCTGATATTGCGTCTCGGTGTTGAACGGAACCTCTGGGTTGTGGTACTCGTTTTTGGGTTTGCAGCTGGGCTCGGGACGAACTTTCCAGGGTTTGAAGTCCTGGCGCATCACGGAGCGGCAGACCGACTGTTCCTGAGCCGCGGGTCCTCTGGTCACCACATTCTGCTCCCGACGATGGGGCTGAGCTTCTGTGACGACCTTCAGCACGGGCTGCTGCAAATGAATGTGCTGCATCTCCGACACGTCCGAGTACTTGGTGAAGACCAATGGCACAGCGATGTCGGCCTTGTCCAGCTGGTTCCAGAACCGAGACATGCAGCAGGCTCTGGTGATGCAGGGCCAGGCCATGGTGGTTTTCCAGCGCCGATATTCGATCCTACGTGGATATCTTTCTTCCCCGGACCCTGCTTGTCTGAATCTTCACAGAGAAACGCAAAATGTCCTATTCACCGTTTTGTTCTGAAACGACAATAAAAAAATAATCAAAGCATCAATGCAGCGTCTTTTCGCATCGCGCAGTGTAGCGCGTAGAAATGTCCTTCCCCGCGCGAAAATGAGGAGGAGAAGCGGAGCGGATACGTCAGCCCCGCCCGTCAGATGCCTTGGCTCAGCATCCGCGAGGAGGAGCCGAACCACCTGCCGATGTCGTCATTACGCAACGTCTGAAAGGGGCGGAACCCAGCATTAAATCCCGCCCAATTCGGATTTCTAAAAACATGCAGTAAACGTAGAGATAACCCTTCAAACATTGTCTAGAAAACAAACCAAATGAAATGGATCAGTCTTTGCAATTGTGATATTTAAAGAATACTGTCGCTTTATATACTGCTTGTGTTACATGCGTGTTTGCATTTTTACCTTTTGTATTATATTTTGATATGCAGTATTGTATTGTATTGTATTTACAGTATTTATATTCTATTCATCCAGAATGCATATTTTTACATTTTCATTTTTGATTGTTCATTCCTTTGCACCAAAGTATGATTTTTTTGTGTGTAAAACATGTGTACATTAAATCCTCTACTGTCACATATGCTTGCTCTTTGATGTCTTTCTGTCAAAACTAAGATGTTGTGAACTGTAAAATGTACATCTTGTACATCGCAATTGCTGCTTGCAGTCATATTGATATTTTAAAGGCGTCTTTATAAATGTTTTATTTAATGTAAATTCCGTATTTCTCAAAAAAAAAAAAAAAAAAAAA
>CM051494.1:1020123-1034204 GCA_028031935.1 Paedocypris micromegethes
AAAAAAAAAAAAAAAAAAAACACTCATATTTGCAGATATACTCATTTTGCTGTGTTTGTTACAGCTTTATTAGCAGAGCAGCAACATGAGCATCAAAGGATGTGGGTTTGATTCTCAAGAAACGTGTTATGAAATATAAGGCCCGGGAATGTAGAAATCTTACGTAATGCATGTCTCGTTGGATGGAAGCATTGGATAATTGAAATGTCCATATCCTGTATTTCCAATTCGTCAGCTCCTGAGAATATCCCGACTTCTCTGATCTGTATGGATTCCGGCCTGTTCTTTGCCTCCGGGGTCAAAGGTACCAGCATTGCAAAATAAAAGCTCTCTAAAGTAATAACCTAAATTACCTGGTTTAGGATCAGATAAGGTTACAGATGAAAGATGAGAAACTGGACTTTGGACCAGCATGGAAGTAAATCTTCGTCCACCGTGGATCTCTCAGCTCATGACCAAACGGTCTGTGATCCAGCTCAGCCATGAAGATTCTCTTCGCGCCTGCAAATGTTCCTCTGCATCGGAGGCTGCAGACTGCTGTCGTGCTGAAGTGGGTCTTCTCCTTCCTGGGCCTCGGTATGTTTGCACGTTTCTGCTTTTACACATGATTCTTAAGACTGTGCCTGAAACAAAAATGTGCATGTTACCGTATACAGTGATTTGTATATTATCTCACATATATAAGGCAGTATGTGAGATTCCTAGTGAGTAAGAGTGTGCAAATGAGGAATAAAAAAATAAAAAAGATCTAAAGAGGGGAAAAGCAGGACACCTCAAAATAAAAAGAAAGTAGTAAAAATGCAAAGTAAAAAGAAAGTGCAAACTATAAAAAAATAAAATGTAAAAAACTAAATAGAGAAAATAAGGAAAAATCAAAAGACCGAACAACAAAGAGAAAAGAATGAGCAAATGAGTTATCTCTCTTTAGATAGACAAGAAAACAACATGTTGTGAGAGAGCAAATATGAGAAAAGGAAGAGTAAGCTTGAGTGAGGGAAAAATAACGGGCGAGAAAAGAGAACATTGGACAAAAAGAAAAAAGCAAGCATGAGTGAGAAAAAAAATAACAGTTGAGAAAAGAAAACATAAGAGAATGAGAAAAAAAAAAGGTTGAGAGTAAGACGGTGCAAAAGAAAGAACTAGGGGTTGAGCAAAAGAGAAATGACAGAAGAAACCAATTAAAAAGAGGGACTGTGTTTCTAGAAAAGCTTGATGATGGTGTTTCTGCTGACGTGTTTTCAGCTCCGTGTTGCATCGCGCTGTTCTTCTTCCTGCTTTTCACGCGCTACTGGCTGATCAGCGCGCTCTACGCCACCTGGTGGTATCTTGATTGGGACACGCCCTCTCGAGGCGGAAGAAAGGTGCCGTTTCTCTGCCGACTTCCGGTCTGGCACTACCTGAGGGATTATTTCCCAATCAAGGTGAGTTCGTGAATTCGAACTACTTATAGCAGATTTAGTGTCCATGCACACATTTTTAGAGAACCTAAAACATTCTGATAAGTTGTGATTTAAACTCGAGTTTCATACTACCCGAGTTTCATACTTCTTTTCTAAATAGAAATGTGTAAAAATAATGGTTAATTTAGGCACAGGGAATAAGATCAGGAAATCTGATTTGATTGCACAACACTGCCACCCAGTGTCGGTTATTGTCTCGCCATGACAGTCAAACTGTTTAAATCAATGTTTTCTAATTCAGCATCCTGTCAAAATTATATTAAATACAGTAAATAGTATTTAATATAGATAATCATTGTATCATATGAAGTCTCTGCACATATCGACAAAGACGTTTGATCTGGTGAATTCCAGCAATGTTTATCTGGTTTGTTGCCCGTCAGTGTGTCAGAGCTGCTGTAATCCGTTAAATGCAAGAAGGTGCGCTGTGTTTATCATTTAAACATATCGTTTGTCATTTGCATGCGCCTCCTGTAATTAAAGAAGCAGTTGTATCTGAGTTGTGAGTTGGACTTGGAACTGAGAGGTCAGGGGTTTCAATCCTGGACCAACAGCTTCTACAACTGAAGTGTCCTTGTCCTTTACGTAGACAGTAAAAGCTCAGACCTTCAGACACACACATGACCTGATGCATCAGCGCGTGTGTTCAGAGTGAAAAATCCATTAGAACCGAGCCACCGCGGAAAATCCAAACAGTTCGTAGAATGTGAGGAGACAAGGCGCAAGTCTCTATCTCAGCAGTTTTTCATGATTTGAAATGAGAGTGGAATAAAATGGGAAAGTCTGACAATTATAGTTGTGGGATTTATAGTGTCTGACAATTGATGTGTGACATTTGTTTCCTGTCTGTCAGTCCCTTTTGGTCTGACCGGTCTGCCTCTCTGTCTATGCCCACATTTATTTGTTCAAAACAATTAAATAGTTCAGCAATAACAAATAAGGATTATATTTGTTCTAAGAATTAGACTTTAAGTGTCAGTGACCATTTAACATCTTCATTTTGTCCCTTATTCACAGGACTTTTGATATATTTCTGGCTTTCCTGAAAATTAAAGTGTGACTCGTTTCTCAGAAACGATGGTTGAGCTGGTATTTCCGGTTCACATCCACAGCTTCTTCATCCTTAATCCTAGTTAAGATTTCAGCTCAGTTTAAATGTCATAATTGATCAGAGTCTGTTCTGCTTATGACCATCATATGATCGCTGGTCTTATCAGAGCTTCCAGAAATTTCCCATAACTTATAATCAATTGATTTCCTGTATCTGTGTATCTGTAGCTGGTGAAAACGGCGGATCTGAATCCCAGGAAGAACTATGTTCTGGGTTTTCATCCTCACGGGATTCTTGTGGCGGGAGCATTTACAAACTTTTGCACGGAGGCCACAGGCTTCAGCAAGCTGTTCCCGGGGCTGAGGAGCCACCTGCTGATGCTGCCTCTCTGGTTCAGAGCTCCGTTCTTCAGGGACTACATCATGTGTGCAGGTAAAGTCTGTTTGTGTCTTTGCAAAGTTTACACGCAGAAGCACTCGTGTAAACAAACACACACTCAAACACAGCAACTAGCTCCCACACACACACACACACACACACACACACACACACACACACACACACACACACACACACACTCTTCCCATAAAACGCTTTGAGACAGTTAAAACTGTGAAAAGCGCCCTACAAATACTCATTATTATTTTTATTATAAACATCATCACACATCGTCATCACCTCAGACAAATGTGCTTACACCGGTATACACATACAGATATACAGAATTGATCAGAATCGAACCCATAACCTTTAGTATTGGTCACACCACACTATTTCCTCCCTGAGGAAAACTGTCAAATAGATCAAATAAAATAGTCACAGTTTAATATAAATTGACCTGAGTGTCTGTGTGACTTCAGGCCTGGTTCCGTCGGATAAGGAGAGTGCCAGCTACCTCCTGCGGCAGAAAGGTGGAGGAAATGCTGTTGTCATCGCGGTGGGTGGAGCCCCGGAGGCGCTGGATGCCCGCCCTGGGGGCTTCACCGTTCATCTGGCCAATAAGAAAGGCTTCATCAAGCTGGCAATGGAACACGGGTGAGAACAGCTTCCAGCGCCACGGGTCAGTGGAGGCCGTCCCAGGACCTTCTCTTGAGCCACAGTCTGATTCTGAAATATCAGCTTAAGCAACAGATGGTTGCAAATCAACCCATGAGATTCTGAGCCAAGTGCAGAGTCCGGTTGAGAAATGTAGCTTTGTTTAATCAGTGTTTCATATTTTTAATTAAAACACGGGACTGCTTGGGATTCAAGTTTGAGGCCTGGTCTGGGTTTGTGTGGGTTTTCTCCAGGTCTCAGTAAAACCTATGGGAGAATTGGAGTCTGGATTATTGTCCACATGTGTATGTGAGGGTGTGTGTGAGTCCTGCTCTGTGATTGGTTGACCACCAATTTGCTGGGATATGCTCCGGCTCCTTGTGCCATAGAAATAAAAAATATGTCTAATAAAACATGAATAAAATAATAATTTAACTGTCCAGATTATAATTTATATATGTATTGGCGTCTCTGTTCCTCCATCAGGGCAGATTTGGTTCCCATCTACTCGTTTGGGGAGAACGAGGTGTTTGACCAGGTGGGAAACTCTCGAGGAACGTGGCTCCGCTATATCCAGGAGCGTCTGCAGAAGATTATGGGCGTGTCTCTGCCGCTCTTCCACGCGCGAGGAGTTTTCCAGTACAGCTTTGGTCTGATTCCCTACAGACGCCCCATTAACACTGTCGGTGAGTTTATCCAGCGGGTCACGCAAGAGCTTCATCCACCAGCCCTCAGTCATGCGTGTGTTTGCTCTCGTATCAGCAAACGTGAGCGGGTCGATTTCTAACACACACAGTTTTACTGATGGTTTACATCAGCACTTCCCTGATGTCTCTGAGAAGCACACGTGTGTGTGTGTGTGTGTGTGTGTTTGTGCTTTGTAGTGGGCAGACCAATCACAATCCAGAAGAACGAGAAGCCGACGGCAGAGGAGCTGGACGTGGTCCACCAACTTTACATGGACGAACTCAGTAGCCTGTTTGAGGAGCACAAAGCCAATTATGGAGTGGATGAAGATACCCATTTGCTGTTTCAGTGAGAGGTGTCACTGTGCAAGTGTGCGTGTGTGTGTGTGTGTGTGTGTGTGTGTGTGTGTGCGCGTGTGTCACAGTGTGTGAGTCTGAGAGAGACGGTGTGTGTGTGTGCTTGCATGAATTCTGCAAGTGTGTTCATCCTGGCAATTTACTGTATTATATTTTCAGTTTTCACACCTTTCTGTAACACTTAATGCATTTTTAAAACATAATTCTGAAGATGGTGTGCACTGCTTCTGTTTGAACTTTTATTCTCGAAAAATCTCAAAATGAACTTAAGTGCTTCACAAATCACATTTTACAGTTATAAAACAAACAAGCAAATCAAGAAAAGACATCATGAAATGTCTTAAAAATATAAAGTGTGTAAATAAATCTGACCTGCTTCAAAAACTGTAAAAACATTTAGCTATTTTAGATCGATGTAGAACATAAAGTCGATACATTTCCTTGATTTTAAGGAATTACACGTGTATGTGTGTATGAATGAAATGAATAAAAATAAACATATATAGACATTTATTTCAAAGATTGTGCGCTGTAATTTTTTCACGTACAGTCAGACTGTTCCAGACAGTAAGTTCTTCTTTCTCTCTCTGGGGGGAGAGTGTCCTCAATTGTCATTTGATTTCAACAGAATATTCTATCGGTCTGATTTCACAATAAAAGTCTGCTAGCAGAAGGTAGAAGCCCCGACCTTCAGATTGAAAGGAGACGCTGAAGGTCAGACCTCATGCCGCTTTTATTATGACTAAATCTGATTGACTTTAGCAGGATGGAATCAATCCACACATTATGCGTGTTTTCCACGTTTTCCACATCATTTAACATCTTGACACACAGGTTTTTGTTGTACTGTACATGATTACAAACACAATAAAATCAGAAGAAAAGTAAATAAAAAATATCCAAAAACAGTATGTGTGTGTACGTGTGTGTGTGTGTGTGTGTGTGTGTGTGTGTGTGTGTGTTCATCATTGCAGCTTACTGTATTGTAAGTTCAGATTTTACACCATTCTGAGACACTTTTAAGTTAAAGAAAGTTTTTAAAACATGTAATTACTAGACAAATTGTACAAATTCATTTCTAACCTATTAAAGCAAAGGAAATTAACATTTTAAAAGTAAATACAATTACTTCTAACATGTAATATATTGTAAAAGCTTAAAGCTTTAAAAGTAGTATATGTACAGTGTACACACACACACACACACACACACACACACACACACACACACGTTGTATCCTCAGTGGTGTATCCTCAGTGATAAGCTGTTCAGGGACAGAGGGGAGATAGAGGCTAGAACATGTGTATGTGTGTGGCACACGCGTGTCAATTTTGACATGTTTGCATACACATTCTTTGCACTTTGTCCTGCTATTGACATCCTAGAACATGTTGTTTGCTCAATCACGAACATTTTACTGTGCTTTTACACATATTTACAACTAGCTTTTACAATATACAGTACAACAGAAAATATCTTAAATCAGATCACTAACAATTAAGTAATGAATAGAGCAACGCACCATATCATGCATGCCAGGGATCTTCTGAACATTCAAATAATTTCTGATAAATGTTTTGGGCAAATTTCAGAGTGCTTCCATATACATCTACCGGTTTATACATTATTACAGTATAAGATGTGTGTGTGTGTGTGTGTGTGTGTGTGTGTGTGTGTGTGTGTATAAAAAACAACACAATTGAAAAAAAGTGAAAGCTTCTCACATTAAATTTGTGTAATAATAATATATTGTGTATATATTATTTTAAATAAGACTTCAAATATATGTGGTTGATAAGGTTGAATTAAAAAATGATTATACTTGGAGTAATGAAATCTGTTGCTTTGATCAGCTGGACTTTTGATGTTGATACTGTAGAAATGTACAGTGGGTTTGCGCAACACATTGTCTAGACTCAAGCTGATTTCCTCATTTCTCACTTTGCTCCGATTATCACTAAAATCATTGTCAACCCAAGGAAACATAAATCAATAAATTAGCTGATTATTTTAATAACGGGCATCATTATACTGCAGTACATTTATGCTATTATATGTCATCAAAAGCGACATGGCATTTTTCTGATGCGCATGTTACTATCATTTCAGTGATATTTTTGCTCGTTTACTTATAGTTTATTGGACTTTCTATTGTATTAACCATACAAAGAAATTCGTCTTAGTGAAAAAGAGTCTGATACCTGTAGAATTCCCAGAACCCCCAGCTTGAACATTTTTGCAGGTTTATGCTTTAGTTCCAAAAAATACGTAAAAAAAAATAAACAATTCTCAGTTGCAAAACGATTTCGGACAAATAGACAAATACCACTACGTATACGTTTATGCGAGGACGTAAGTTCAGGGGGCGGGGCATTATGCTTCCTTCACCTGATTGGGTGGACGCTTACCTTCAGTACCGCTGGAGCGCTGAAACTCAGCAGAGAAGAAGCGGCAGACGGGACTGTGAGTTTGACATCTGACGTGACGTGACGTGACGCTCCTCCAGTCAGGACCGACAGACTGAAGGGAAACCCTCTTCGAACTGACGGCCCTCCCGCCTTCTCCACCTCGTAGGCTCTTAAATGTCCCGCATCAGCTGCGGTGTGCTCGCGGTGGTCACCGGGACCGGCACTGAGATGCTGTAGAGCCGGTCGGAGAGAGATTTTTCTTGCGTTTTGTAGTTTTTCATTATTTCCTCGACCATGAAGACAATTCTCGCCGCGTACTCCGGTGTCAAAAAGGGTAGGTGACATTTTATTTCCCGAAACAACAATGGGAATTTAAAGACAGGATGAGGAAATTAACATTCTGCTTAGTAATATTTTCCATTTAAGAAACCTGTATATTTTCCTTAAGTAAACTATTCTGTTTTTTGTTCACTATTGGTAGTCATAGATATTTAGTATTGTAATATAAGTGCATTTGTGTGTACATGTGTTTGTTATGTTGCAAATTTATCAATTATCGTAGTCCAATCTGCAAAAATATTAATAATGCGTTAATTCAGGACACACATTCAAAAACAGTCTTTCGCACACATCTCTCCTTCTCTCTCTCTCTCTCTCTCTCTCTCTCTCTCTCTCTCTCTCTCTCACACACACACACACACACACACACACACACACACACACACACACACACACACACCATCTTGTCCCAGTGACTGAGAGAGATTGCAACTGTTACATGAGCGTCAATGGGGTAGTTTACAGTGTGATGTTATTTTCAGTAACTTAAGATGGGATTAAGATGTCTTGTGATGTCACTGGTTCCAAGAGACGAGTGTATTTTCTTTAGCTCCGCTTTAAAACGTCCTTGTTTCATGTGAGAAATTGGTTAATGGAGAGGAACTGGAAAGTCTGGCTTCAAGTCTCTTAAATAAAGGAATCGTAATCCAATAAACCTCAAGCGATGAAACTTAAGGTAGACAGTGCACATCTCTATAATCAGCTGAAGTGTAAACGATTAACTGAGTATGTATTACGGTATATATAGCATTTAAATGGATCAAAAGGTGAAGAATAAAACCTCGCATGACACACACTGAAACTTTTGTCCGCGCACAGGCTCAGGCTCCAGCCTCCTGTCGGCCATACACGACCTGCCCTCCATCCCCTGGCTGACACGCTCCAAAATGGTCAGACATTTGCAGGTCATCTCCGTTCTGCAGTTCGTCCTCACTTTTCTTGCCATGGGTGAGTGAACAAGTTCATTTGATTAGGATACTTAAATCTGAATTTCAGAGATTTGACCCTGACTTATCCCTGTTGCATGTCTATAAAGGCCTGTGATTGGTTGACCGATCCTTCTAGCCGAGAAACTAATACAAATGTTCAGGAATCAGAAATGGAACAAGAGATTTGGGAAACAGATGGGTTGATGGGTCTATAGCGGGGGCCAATTTATGATTATGTTTTTGGCAATAAACAAATCAACAGATCAACTCCAGTTTTTACTGATTTTTTTTTTGTTAAATTCAGGTTTGTTTATATAGCGCTTTTTTCAGTCCCAGACCAACGCAATGCAGCTATGTGGAAAAGGACAACTTTGCATGAAAATGTTGCTTTACTAATGCAAGAATTTATTTATTTATTAATTTTTGCTAAGCATTACACAATTCCAATATTAACATTTATCAGATTTTATTTTCTGTTTCGATCTTCTTTCTGTGTTTAAGTCGTGTGCTGCTTTTCTTTCAGGCATCGGCTGCTCGCTGCTCTTGCTCTACATGTTTTGCACAGACTTCTGGGTAATTGCAGCGATGTACACGGCCTGGCTCATCTATGACTGGAACACACCTAAACAAGGTGAGAGAGCTGACACACACACACACACACACACACACATCTCACTACTCGTTACAAGCTGCACAGAGTTAGAGTAAGGTTAGGACTAAATTATCTGATGCGCCGTCGCTAACCTCAGCATCTTTGTTGCAGGCGGCCGCAGGTCAGACTGGGTACGAAACTGGACTGTGTGGAAATACTTCAGAGACTATTTTCCTATAAGAGTAAGTGACTTCTGTCCTCCCTCCATAACCAGTTTGACCCAAAGTCAAATTCAATAACCATGTGTCATTCAAAACATTCAAAAATAACTTCTACCACTTTTAAAGGTTAAAAATGTAAACAGCTGTTGATGATTGTTTATTTCTCACGAATCATTCCAAATAATTTCAACTGTATGATTGATCCGTCTGATAAATATTAAATAAAACATTATAAAGTCAATAGATGTGAATTAATAATTTCACGCACAAAATTAATAATTTTTAACAACACACACACACACACACACACACACACACACACACGCACACACGCATACGTACATACACACACAAACAGACAATGAGTTGGCAAAGAAGCTATATGTATATTAACTAAGATTATGAAAAAATTATCCTAAAGTTTTACGTAAGTCTACATCAGAGCGCTTGCCTTTGTGACCTGAACACTATATGTAAAACACGCGCTGATAAGTTGCTCACTGCAGAGATAAAGACGTTTATCAGTATTAGTTTGCTGCTAGAGGTGAGTTGTACGGTTTCTTCTAGACTTTGCTCGTCCGGCTCGATAGACGCGTAATTAAGGAGCGTAGGGACAGAGCCGTTGTTTGTTTGTGTCACGTCTTAGCTCTGAGTCACAAAACGTATTATAGCTGCCAGAAGATCACGGCCTCGTCCAGCTTTAAATCAGGTCAGTGTGAGGTCAATTAACCGTGAGGTGAAATGAATGTATTTTACACTGAACATCTCAATGCGCGCACACACACACACACACACACACACACACACACACACACACACACACACACACACACACAAGCATAAAGGTTGTAGCCCATATTCAGCCACCCTGAAACAACCCAGAGACCCTGATCAGACCAAGTCATGTCCTGAAATCCCCTCTAACCATCAGCGAACTTTCCGTAAAATTCCTCGAACCCTTTTCCATGTGGTTCATCCATTGCATCCGTCTGCAGCATCTTTTCCTCCATTAGCAACGCTGGCTGTTTGATAAGCTGCTCTTGTGTACACAGATAGTCCTCACACCGATGCTGGTGTCGTGTCTCACATCCGATACTTCACGTCTGGTCAGACTGATCACAGTGTTGACCTGGCGCTTCTGCTGTTCTTTCTGTGTGTTTCAGCTCATCAAGACTCACAATCTGCTTCCCAGTCGGAACTACATCTTCGGCTACCATCCTCACGGCATCTTCTGCTTCGGTGCCTTTTGTAACTTTGGAACAGAAGCCACAGGATTTTCCAAGATCTTTCCAGGGATCAAACCATCGCTAGCCACGTTGGCTGGGAACTTCCGGTTGCCGGTATTTCGAGATTACCTGATGTCTGGAGGTGAGCTGTTCAGGACGGCATCACAGAAAAACCAGTAAAAACTGGTCTGAATCACAAAATATCTAGGATAGCTTACGTTAGCTTTCCTGTAGCCAGATAGTTTCAGCTGGAGAATGTGACACCAAAGGTTGTGGTTTTGAGTCTCTCGGTATATAAAGTCAATTGATTGTAAAAAGGTTAAAAAAAAACTGTAAAAAGTGCAATGTACAACTGTTTTTGCGTGAAGACTGCACAGTTAAATGCAGACAAATTGGCAAAAATTAAGTTGAATGGATCATTGGCACAGAATTTCTATTTGAACATTAAAATGTTTCTATGTTCGTACGTAGACTGCTAATGATTGTTTCAACGAGATGTTCGACAGATAAAGATGTAGGTGGATAGCGTGTAGATAACAGTCGAGCGCCGCTGATCTTTGTCCTGTTGCGTACAGAGCTGCGTGCTCCATGTCAATATTTTTAAAGAACATCTGTGGAACTTTGAGAAAACTTTACTGGAGTTAGAAACAAACAAACATTGTCCGTTTATTGTTACATGATGAACATACAAATACACTGATACACATGACAATACAGCAAATCAATCTTAATCAAGTCAATAAAATACAATATAATACTGTTATGACTTCAAGATATCTGGCAAAATGTCCATTATGTGTAGAGTCATTGTCCAGAGTTACATTCATCTGTTATATGCAATCATCTGTTATTCAGAAACCACGGCTGCAGTGCAGCTCTGTTGTTTGCGTCATATCTTTGTATGACATTTAAAGTTCTAGTTCATTATATCCGGAGTCTGTTATATCAAATATATCATAACTACAGCCGCAATCCAGCAGTGTAGCTCGCATTATCTTTTTGTAGAAATGCCAGTCCATTAAAAGAAGTTTGTTATATCCAAGGTCCGGTATATCCAGAAACTAGTTAGAAATAGATATAGTATATTCCTTATTAATTCCCTACTGCAGCTAAATTGCTACGTTGTTTGCATTGTTGTTTTGTATGTAATTCCTAACGCCAGTCCGTTATATGCAGAGTCTAATATATCAAAGTACAATATATTCAAAAGTCAGGCATTCTGATTGGCTCTTTCCGTTTGCCACGCCCACAGGTCCTGAAAGCTCAGTCTGAACTCTGAAGTCTTTTTTGCCCCCAGGCATCTGTCCGGTAAACCGGAACTCCATTGACTTCCTGCTGTCCAGTAACGGCACAGGCAATGCGGTGGTCATCGTGATCGGCGGGGCGGCGGAATCTCTGGACTGTGCTCCGGGACTGAACTCTGTCACCCTGAAAAACCGCAAAGGCTTCGTTAGACTGGCACTCCAGCAAGGGTCAGCTGCTCAGATCTTCACACAAGGCTAACGCTAACCAGATTGACCCCCTGCTTCCCATGATGCTTTTCACGTGAAGCGAGGTGTTAGAAGCAAAAGCGTTTAAGTAATCAAACTATTTTAGTCGAAAATGTGAAGGAAAAAGCTCAATCCTGCTGCTTTTTGTTCTGCAGCACAAAGTAAAGATTATTCCTGCTCTAAAGCAGCTTAGAGGATAAACGTGAGCATTCCTGAAGTCTGACTTCCACCTCTCTTCTCTTCAGCGCGGACCTGGTGCCCGTCTACTCTTTCGGAGAGAACGAGGTCTACAAGCAGCTGATTTTTGAGGACGGCTCATGGTGGCGTCTCTTTCAGAAGCGGCTCCAGAAGCTTCTGGGCTTCGCTCCGTGCCTGTTTCACGGCTGTGGGGTGTTTTTCCCTGAGTCTTGGGGGCTCGTCCCCTATGGCAAACCCATCACCACTGTAGGTGAGACTGCTGCACTACACTACAGAGGATGGCCGAGGTCCAAGCCCGGTCCAGTCGCAATCAGACATTATATTGTGTGTTTGTATGTCTCGCCTTGTAATTGGTCGGCCACAGATCCGCCTTCAGCACAGAGAGGCCGCGATTGGCTGCTGTCCTTGTGTTTCAAAATGTACAAACTAAACTGTAAAATTTTGACACGAATTTTAAAAATTCATTAAAAGCTGCATTTTGTGCGTCTTATTTCTGCTGTAAATTGGATTGATCCGATATTTCAGTTCAGCTGCTTTAATTCTTTTAAATCAGAGGACTCGAGTGGACCTGAATGTGGTTCAAGGACAGTAGCTCCTATCTGGTTAACATTTACTCGCTTGTTGACGGGTTTAATGTCCTGTAACTGTTTTCACAGTGGGTGAACCCATCACTGTTCCAAAAATAGAAGATCCGAGTCAGGACCAGGTGGAGATGTACCACGCCATGTACATCCGCTCCCTCATGTCTCTCTTTGACAATTACAAGACCCGTTTCGGTCTGACGGAGAGTGACACCCTGGAGATTCACTAGCTGTGAAGAGGATCGACACTGTGGCCTCAAAACCCAAGTGCCTTCTGAAAAAGAGGCGTGGAATATTTTGCTCAGTCCACGCAGACGAACACTAGGCCGCAGGGTCACTACTGCTCGGAGCCATCGGGGGCGCTGCCTCCCCCTTTCATCTGTTGTTAACGTTCAATACATGTTTTGTGAAATACCTTGGGATTTTAAATGTGTAAATTTCAAGAATATTAATGTTTTTATTTAAAAATGATATATATTAAATATATCTATATATGTTTTAATATATTTGGTTTTGAATGCACAATTAATGCAATTGTTGAGTTAATTGACCAAAGACGGGCTGAAAGACAGGGAAATAAGAGAGACGCATGTAGTTGGAATTGGAACAATAAGTTGGAAGCATGATGAGATAAAGGCCGCAGTAGAAAAGGTGTGTGGAGCCCGATTTAGACTGTGATTGTGACGCTCAGAAACAGAACAGTGTTCATTCTTCTTCTGAATGCAGCTCATCTGTGTTTGACTTCTGATTCTCCCGAAGTCCCGCCGAATCACTGCTATTTATTCCCTGTGTTGAGCGACTTACGATAAAGAGTTAAATCCTGACGCTGTGGCCTTCTCTCTCTCTCTCTCTCTCTCTCCTCTCTCTCTCTCTCTCTCACACTTTTATTTTCATAATAAACGCTTCTAGAAACACACACGACTTCTTTTCTGTTCGTTCATTGAGTAAGACATTTTCTTATCTGTCTCTCTCTCTCTGTGTGTGTGTGTGTGTGTGTGTGCTTTGTCTGTGTGGACTCTCTCCCTGTCGGTCTCTCCCTCTCATATCTTCTGTTTCTTTTTTTCCTCCTCTCCCTCCCACTTTTTGAATCTGTCACCTAGTCATCTCGTTCATTGGGTTTTTATGTAATATATCTAGATTATTAGTCCAAAATATAAAGTACATGGACTCATGTAAGAATTGTTTTAATAAAACAACTATTATTGTTACCAGCTGAACCAATAAACAGCACAAGCAAAGTGATAACATGAAGATACGTTTTGATAAAGCTGTGTAGAACTATATAATTTGTGAAGTGTTTACCAAAACCTTTTGAACGACGCCGATAAAATACAGCACAACACATTCCAGAGATAAGATGATCCTGAAGGTCACTGGGCAAGAGGTTGTGACTTTTGACCCCAGAGTGAGGAATCAATAACAACTAATAGATCACCATAATTTATACGGTAATAGCATCACAAAAGCACACACACACACACACACACACACACACACACACACACACA